>RBNK01000680.1:0-21825 GCA_003990785.1 Endogone sp. FLAS-F59071
CAAATAATATTCAAATGCTTACAACCGGAACAGGGAGACTGCTTATCGCATCCTCTCTTTTTCTTCTTGCAGTTGTCGCAACGTTTTTTCTTCTCATCGATTTTTGGTTGAGCCGAGCCGGGCGATTGTACTATGAAGACGGGAGTATTTGGATTCATTTTGTTGGCTTGGTCGATGCTGGATGTCGATGATGACGGGATGACGGATGACGGTCTCTAAACTGGTATTCGTCAGATGGCCTAATTGCGGCCTTGATCTGAGTTCTGCGTCCTTGATTTGGAAGGCAATTTGGAGCAATGCGACACAAACTTATGCTACGGTGACGAACAATCACAACATCAGGAAAATATTTTTAGTTCGCGAATAGTATTACTTTATTCGCAAACAGTATTTATTAAGATCGAACAAATAGCTATGAGCATGAATGCTAGTCACAAACTACAAACTGTTTTTGACAAACACCTCATGAACTACCCTAGAACTACCTATGAACTACCCAGAACTGCACCAGAATAGCAGAGCAAAAGGATGAACTATTTCAGAACAGACTACAAGCATGAATGCTAGTCAAGGACTACGAACTGAAAATATTTCCTGATGGAACAAATAGCACGAATGCTAGTCGCAAACTACAAACTGTTTTTGACGAACACCCCACAAACTACTCTAGAATTACCCACGAACTACCCAGAACTACACCAGAACAGCAGAGCAAAGGACGAACTGCAGAACAGCAGAGCAAAAGGACAAGCACGAATGCTAGTCAAGGACTACGAACTGAAAATATTTTCCTGATGAAAGACGCCTTTGATCCGTGGCCTTTGGTGATGGTATGATAATTAGTAGAAATACCATGAAAGATATTCTTTATATAAAAAAAAAATCCGTTGACGTTAGTTAAAGTCTTCTCTATATTACACTTATTCCACTAATCGTTTGTTTAAACCTGCAAGCATTCTCACATCATGGTGATTGTGCTCCTAAAAAGACATATGGTCTGTTCCACCTGAGCTGATACAAAATTATACTACTCTAATTTATATAATTTTAACGTCATTATTTTTTACACCTCATTTATATAATTCTAACCAAAATGACGATGATTCCAACTGGCTATCGATGATTTTAGCAAGCGGACGCAAATATCAAAACAAAGGATAGCCAAACGCCGATGCATTATCTTGCATGAGACGAATACATTGAGGTCGCAAATTTGCTTATGACCACATTCGGGGCTGACGCAAATTCTAAAGCCTTAGATGGCGGACACCTCTTCACTTGGCTGCAGAGAATGGGTACGTTGAGGTCGCAAATTTGCTTATGACCACATTCAGGGCTGATGCAAATTCCAAAGCCTTAGATAGTCAGATATCTCTTCACTTGGCTGCAGGGAATGGGCACATTCAGATGGTAGAGTTACTTGTAAGCAAGTTCAATGCATAGGTAAATGTCAAGTTCAAAAGAGGTACTGTGGAGAATGGATGTATTGCTGTTGTGGGGCTGCTCATTTCTGAGTTTAGAGCAGATGTAAATGCCAAGGGCAATAATGCTGCTTTACTAGGCCTTGAAACACAAGCAGATCAAGATGGTGATGTTTCTGCATTCAGAAAAATTGGATTTGTCCCATATGTTAGAATTTCATAAACTATTTCATGTAGCTGCATAGTGAAAACCAGCTCATGATCTATATGTGATTCCTTATTTTACAGATTGTAATATCAGCACTGATGAAGCAGCTAAGGCTTTGAAGAAGAGTATAATCTGACTGAGTTGAATTTCAACAGTACTTAAATGCTGTATAAATTATTGTTTGTAGCTACATCAGTTCACTTACTTGCTAATCTATAGGATGCTATATCAAGCCTAAAGGAGTTCATACTCTATCTGAGTCTCTAAAGCAAAACATGACCCTGACTAAACTGAATCTTCAATATATATAAGAACTGTATATAATATTATTTATAGCTATATGATGAGATAAAGATTATGATCTATGGCTGCTTACTTATATTAGAGAATAAAATTGATAACAAGAGAGTTTACATTCTTGCTAAGTCTCTAAAGCAAAATATAATGCTAACTAAATTAAATCTCTAAAGTATGTAAAAACTATACAAACTATTGTTTGTAGTTGTATAATTGGATAGAAAGTAAGAATTATGAGTACTTATTTATATAGAGAATAACATTGATAATAAGAGAGACTACATACTTACTAAGTCTCTGAGGCAAAATATAACTCTAACTGAGCTGAATCTTGAATATATATAAAAACAGTATAAATTATTATTTATAGCTTATATAATAGAATATAGAGTATAATCTATAAGTACTTACTTATATTTTAGGAAATAATATTAGCAGGTGTTGATTCTATTATAAGTTAGGATTTCTAGCATATAATTTTCATTGTTTAGAGAGATGTTGACCTTCTAGATCACCAGATTATTGGCTTTGATACTCTCTAATGTCTTGAGCTTCTTCAGGCAAATGACTTCTTTATAATGGCCAATTATCTGATTTGTTTTAACATCTATGAGAAAGTCATTAACATATGGATTCTAACTTAGGATAAAACAAGTAAGTGTAATTTCAATCATATTTAGTTGAAAACTTCTACAATAAATAAATAAATGATATCACAAGCTCCATTATACTTTAAATTTCATAAGACAACTAAATTAAATATAAAATGCTAATATATTCTAGAACATCTTCCAATGGCTAACCTGGTTTCAGCTAAGACTCTGAATGGGATAGTCTAGACTAGTGGACTGACAGTCTAGGATAGTCTGAGATGGTCTAAAAATCTCAACTTAGACCAATTTTACTAGTCTAGTTGGAATAGTTCAAAGTCTATCCCAAGACTGAACCAGACTGAACCATTCCAGCCTTTAGTATTGTTTAATTTAACAATAGTTATCATGCATATATGATTATCTATTTGTCTTTTTTGATCACTAGGCTTGTATTCTCTATAGAATAACAGCTTATAAATATCCCTATTATCCTAGTTCTTACCTGTAATTACTTTATTAAATAAGTTGCTACTAGAATTTTGCAAGTGCCAATCACAACAAGTGCCTAAGTTGAAATTCAAATTTGGACAAATAAATTCATAGAAAATTCAAATAAAAAATCTAAAAACAGGCTTATACCTACATTCTATATATATTGTCAAGTCTGAATATCAACAGTATTATGATCTGACAATGCATATAGGATGCAGGTACAAGCCTGTTTTTAATTTTTTTTTATTTGGATTTATTCTAGATTTTCAATGAATTTATTTATCCAGATTTCAAATGGTTCAACTGGGACTGACAGACCGACCGGTCTGGGACTGACTTTGGACCGTCCCAGTTATGGACCGGTCTAAGCCACCCGGTCCAGGATGGGACGGTATGCTGCTGTGGACCGGACTGTCTCAGATTATCTCATTCGGAGCCTTAGTTGGGCTGGGAGATACATGGGTTAGGGAATTCAACCAGTGAATTTTTAATTACAAACTCTGATGCAATCTCCCTAATAATTAGGCTTGGATTAAGGTTTCAAAGTTGATTTAGGAATTTAAAAGAGATGACTTATAAGGTTCAATTTTTTTTTTTTTTTTTTTTTTTATCACTCACATTTTTTAGCTCATCAGTTCTCATACTATAGACCAGGCTTTTGTGCACTAAGTATATTGGTATTTATATAGAAAAGACTATAATATTAAGGATTTCAAGCTATTATATGAAAAAAATATTATTGCATTCTCAATCATCCTCACTTTCATTCATTGCATCTTTATCCTCACTTATATCTCCATCTCTATCTTCATTCTCACTCACATCTCCATTTCCATCTCCATCCCTATCTCTATTCCCATCCCTATCCCCATTTCCATCCCTATCCCTATCCTTATTCTCATTCTAATCCTCATTCTTATCACTCTTGCTCATTGTATCTTTGTCTTCATCTTCCTCTTCTATAGCTGATATTATAACTATAGTTAAGTGTGATACTAAATTATGATATTCATAACTCTAACCTACATCATAGTAAAAGAATGTTTTACTGTAGTCTCTAATAATAGCTCTGTTATTATCTTCCTAGTCAGCCCTAAGTTTGGCAATTATGAAAAGGTGATCTACTGATTTTACAATTATTGTGTCTATGAGTAGATGACTAGCAGCCAGTGTGTCCAGAAGAACTGCCAGTTTTTTTAGATGATTTTTTTTTGGTTTACCTAGATGTATTTGATAAATATAAGAAAAGTGTTAAAGGCATTATTGTTACATTTTGGCCAAAGACTTACTGAATTTAACCTTGAAGTATCCTCTTTCTAGAGCTAAAATTCTGAGCTCAATCCTTTGCTCTTTCATCAACAATTTGTTTGCTTGATGAAATCATGTGATGCACTCTTTGAGAGGTAGGATGTTGTCATAGGCAGTGAGAAAATCTTCTCTGAGTTTATTGGGATAGATACCATTGAGAAAAGAAGAGGGAAGAAGCAAGTGACAAGACGCGTTTATTATCAAAAAAATAAAATAAAATAAAATTGGTGAGATGTATTTTTTTGCATCACCTGATTTGCGAGACATTTGGTTCACGGTTTGAGACGGGTTTGGCACATGGTTTGGTGCGATCGCAAAAAAAAAAAAAAAAAAAAAAAAAAAAATTGAGTAGGTTTTGGAAGTCATTCACTAGATAAACAAACACCCAAAACGTAAAAGACAATAATCTACTATCCGTTCAAGTCACTATCTACACAAACCCTTTCTTACAAAAGCCATTCTGCTTACATCCAGCCATGTCCAATCAATCAGACAGTGGTCTTAGCCTAAAAGACGACATTGCGTCCATCCGAACCGACCCAACTTTCCATGATGTGAATATCGTTCCGATGGCGTCGAGATTGGTGCCTGCCGCGCCATCCTTGCCTCGCGATCTCCCTTTTTCAAGGCCATGCTCTATGGCAATATGCAAGAGGTGAACGAAATTTGGACATTTGTATATTTTGTTGTGCATTTGAGAGCGATGGATAGATGATAGGTTTTTTCCGAGATGCATGTTCACAATGATCGCAAGCGAGGCTTCAACTTGAATTCTATCAATTTTCTACGCAATACTTTATGGCCCACAGTATTATCTTCGAGTTCAATTCTCCATCCTTTTATCATTCAATCCAAATTAATCCAGATCTGGTCGCCCGCGAAAGTTAATGATCGTGACTAGTTCCGATTCTTGACGAGCTCCAAGTGTCAATGTTTGATTTTTCTGCTTCTGAAAGGACTATTCGACGACGTCGTTTACAAGAAATGGGAATTAACAGCCACTCTCTCCAGAAACCTTTCGTCAGCCCGGAGAATGCAAGGAAAGAGTCGGTTGATTGGGCACAGATTATTTGGAGTATGAGTGCTCTGTAGAAGTAAGAGGCACAAGACGTAAAATGGTCAGAAGAAACTATCGTGACTACTTTAAAAAGTGGAAGACAGTGGGGTTGTTTCATTGGCAACCTTTAGTTCTTTGCTCAGAAAATATGGATTCTAAAGTATATTAGTTCAGCAATTTGGCAACCAATTGTAATTACAAACAATCCGCAGTCGAGACAAAAAGTGAAATTATCGTATTGATAAAAGAAATACCACTCAGTTATTGGAAATCTGATAACCTTCACTCCCAAAAGCAGCAACGCACACCCAACTCCGAAAAGCCGAAAAGGGAACGTTACCTCGTGCTACAGCTCAATTGCAATATCCCATTGCCAATTGGGCAAAGGTCTGTTGAACGATGTGTAGCCACAGATATCATGATTTCAGCTCGGCTTGATGGAAAAGAGATGATGTAAATATAATTCATCAAAGGAGATCTAACAGACACAGATTCAAACATGCGAATTTCATTATTGAAAGACGATCCCTTGCTCGAACTCGGTGAAACCCTCATACACGTCGCGGTTTCCGAGATCGACGATGTGCTCACCTATGGCCATTCTTTCAAGTACAAAGTGCCTCAAGAAAGGCAAAACGTTTGGCGAAATTATCATATACACCGACAAGAATGCTGCTTCCATTGGTACGTAACTCCTTTTCCTTCGATCTTGAACAAGGATTGCAAAAAAGAAAAGTGTTCTGCCGCCGCCAAACCAAATCGACTCTTGGTCGCCGATGCCTTTCACACAAAGCCCAGGACACAAGTTCTTCAAGAATTCGGTACGGCCTTGTTCAAAGCTCTTCTCTGCCTCCGCTGGGCAGCTGCAGAAAACAGAGCCAATGGACCCAAACGGTCGAATCTACCTTCAGCTCAACAAACACGTTGACCTCGATGCCATCCCATGGGAATACGCAAATGATCGTACAGCTTTTCTAGTTAACCAACGCATTTTCGCACGCACACAAGAGCGTCCGCAGAATCCACTGCCAAACCTTCCCCTGCGAGTTGTCGCCGTCGTCCCGGACGATTATTTCCCCAAACGAACTCGGTGTGAACCTTCCAGATTTGCAGTCAAGTTAGAGCGAGTGTTCCCGCCTACAGTAAGCCAAATGGATCTAGTAATCATGAAGGAGCGTGAGGAGGCGACTGTACTTCATTTTATGGGACACTGCAATGAGAAGAATGACGCATCTCTTTCCCGGTGGGATCTTTGCTTGGGCATTCATTCAACAAAGAGATAGCATCAGCCAAGGAATTGGGATCAACCATCATCAAAAAATTGAAATTCATGCAACTTGTTTGTTGATCCTTCATCACGCCGACATTCTGGAACTTGGTGAAAAGGAGCATAACACGCATGCTATGGAGTTGGGAGCATGGTTTCGATGATTACATCGGAGCAGATGAAACTTTGGTAACCTACTGGTGAGATAATAAATCTCAAGGATTCAATGGATCCGGACGTTGATAGCACAAGGTATAGGCACACGTTAATTAATGATGAAAAAGGTATTCACAAATATTTTGGTAAGTTGTATATTATTAGTTTATTATATTCTATTGTTATTACTAATCTTATTAACCTGACTGATTTTTACATCACCTTGAGTCCATATCAAGGAACCCATCTACTTTTATGGCGTCCCCGCCGAGAACATTGCTTTCGTCGAACGTACGGGCATCCTAGCAAGCATGGAAGCTACGTTTAGTAGCATGGAAGCTACGTTTAGTGCACGCAGAATCTTAGCGCTTATGGACTGGGAGGCATGGGAAAGTTTTAGTTAATGCTTCGATACTGCTACCTCTGCATATGATTACATTTTCTGGCTGGACGTCGATAACTGTTGAGTCGTTCTGGGAACTAGCTATCAAACTGGGCATTGACGAGGAGAGCACGAAAGGAGAAGACGCGGAGAAGAAGGTTATTGACTGGGTCAACGTTTGGCTCCATGGAAAGACAAAATGGCTACTGCTTTTAGACAATGCCGACAACAATGAGAAGGACAAGAAAGTATTTAAGCTTTTACCACACATTGGAGGCAATATCATCTTCACTACTCGTATGCACATCCCTACAAGTAAAGCAGCAGCAATTCATGTCGATAAGATGCAGGAACAGGAGGCAATTGGTCTACTGCTTGGTGTTCCGTCAAATAATTTGGTCAATCAACCAAGTGCAAAATTCCGTTGCGCTCAAGAAATCATTACCGAACTGGATTGCATGCCACTGATGGTTCGTTCCCCATCGGAGCCTTCTGGCCTCTTCCCTCCCCCCTTTTTAGCCCATTACATAGTTCTATCCCTTAGTATGGTCTTTTCTTTCGTGTATAAAATAACCCCGCAATTATTCAATAGACAGAGTTGAAATAGTTGCCTCTTGCACTTGAGTATTAGTTAGTGAATAAGCCCCGAATTGCAGCAAGTCTGACAGTACAGCAAACGCAATAGAATATTTTGAGCCTGAAGATCGCACATTTATCTCGAGGTCGTCAGACGCGACTGGAACTTAGAATAGTTCACAATAGCAATTTAATAACCATGGCAGGTAAAATAAGCGACAGTCCAGTAAAGTGCGGGAATAGTCCGTAGTTTAAGATAAACGCGCGCGTGCCATTCCCAAGCGGACACGCGAACTAGGACAGCAATATCATATGATACAGGCGGCCTTTTTAATTTACAAACACATTTATTTCTAGACTTTAAGAATTAATTAATTATATAACTCTTCTGAAATTGTCTATGCTCATGTAACACGAATCCCAACAAGCCACTTGCGTCCATCTTCATTTAAATATGGCTATGATGCAAGCCGTGGTATTCAAAGCTCCCTACAAGCTCGCCGTAGAGACCGTACCGTGCCCAACTCTCCTCGAAGAAACCGACGCCATTGTTAAGATATCCTCATGTGGTCTCTGTGGAAGTGATCTCCACGTAAGTTACTTTATTTTTTACGAAACATCAAATCGCCTATACCGGAAATTATTCAGCTAACCTAACCATCCAGCTTTTACCTTCATTCGAAGCCATACCGTGGCGCCGAAGATGGCCTCGACGTTGGCACTATCATGGGCCACGAGTTCGTGGGCGAGATATTCGAGCTTGGCGCCAATGTTCAAGGGCTGCAGATTGGTGACCGCGTCGGTAGCGGGTTCACAACTTGCTGCGGAGAATGTTGGTACTGCCAGAGAGGGATCACATGTCGATGCGAGAAGGGGCAGTTGTATGGATGGTAAGTTTCATCTTCCCTTTTCCCCTTACTTTACAAGAACAATATATTGTAGTCCAAGCAATTCCTCAAGCCCCTTGCCTTCCTACCCAGGATCTCCAATGGCCATGGCCTCCACGGCGCGCAAGCCCAATTCATTCGTGTCCCTCTCGCGACCTCGTCGCTCCTCAAGCTTCCCACTAGCGTAAGTGATGACGAGGCCCTGCTTCTAGGGGACATCTTTTCGACGGGCTACTTCTGCGCCAAAAACGGGTTTTCAGCGCTGCAGAACCAGACATCTGAGGAAGCTGTGGCCGTCGTAGTCGGGTGCGGGCCTGTAGGCATCATGGCAGTTGTGGGTGTCATTGACCTGGGGTGTAAAACTGTGTACGCTGTGGATAGCATTCCCGAACGACTTGAGCTCGCGCGCAAGTTTGGTGCTATCCCAGTGCATCTGACCGAGGGCGAGCCTGTCGAGGTCATAAAGAGAGCGACCAACGGGCGCGGTGCCGATGTAGTTCTTGAGGTACGAACCCTTTCAATCGAAGATTCTTTGGTTATTATCTCCTGTCTACACTTCAAAACCTTTACATTATGGCTGTCACTCTTGACACTCCGCTTGTCAGGTGGTTGGGCATCCCAGCGCTCTCTCTCTCTCCTACTCATTATTGCGCCCCTCTGGTGTTCTCTCCTCTGTGGGTGTACACACCGCCGCCACCTTTCCGTTTTCGCCGTCGCAAGGATATGACAAGAACCTGACATACCGGTCTGGGCGGTGCCCCTCGCGCGCGATGATGGAAAGGTTATTGCCCGTGGTGGAGCAGAGGCGATACGACCTCGCTGGCGTGATCAGCCACCGGGTTGGACTAACGGAAGCGGTAGAGATGTATGCGAATTTTGAGGGGAAGGTTGGGGGGTGCACTAAGGTAGTGTTTAAACCGTGGGAGTAGGGAGGGCGTGTCGCAGACGAAAAAGGGCCCGATAAGACATGATGCGCTTTGACGCTTCTGTAGTTTTCATCTTATCCCTTAAAATTATTAATGAGAAATAATTAATTACTCAATAAAACTTAAACTACAAGAAACTTATTCTAGTTCATTGGCCTGCTCCATCAAAATGACGTAACTGCGATCTCCAAAACATTATTCTTTGGATTATATACACAACAATGTCAATTTTTTTTTTTTTTTTTTTTTTTTTTTTGAGAATTCCCTCGCACAACCCACACTTAACAACACTCCCGTCAACAATCGTTATGCGTTCGCATCCTGCTCTTCTTGTAATTTCTTCGCGTGCTTGTTGACCAGTGTGAGTACGTCATTAACCTTCATATCGCCGGGGTGGATATCGAGTTTTTTACCGTCACCTAGTTGGGTTTTAGGGAAACGCATGTAAGCACGAAACGCGAAAATGAACAGAAAGCTTGTCCCATGGAGAATAAAATAAATACGGCAAATCACGATCCAAAACTCTAAGCTAAAACTTACGATATGTCACGTGTATACTCGGAATCGCATTAAAATCCGACATCACCGAGGTCGAAACCTTCAGCGCTGGGTTGTCGATCTTGACCTCGTCGGTGAGGATGCGCGAGAGGAACAACCTATAAATCATACATCGGTAGCGGTAAAGGTGCATGTTTTTTCACCCAATACAAAAATATTTTCACAACGGTGTCATAGCTACCTCGACGACTTGGCGTTGGGGTTAAAAGGTGTGAGGGTCACCTTGACCTCGTTGATGTGTTTCATCAATTTGGACATGACGGGCGTGAAAAACGTGAGATTTGTTTGCGTTCAAGGTGGCTGAGTCCACGTGGCCACGTGGCTGTCTCCTTTAATACCACGTGAGTTGGTACTACAGCCACCTCTAAGCCTCCGCTGTTACACAGACGTTGCTGATAGATTTCGCCTATCTCTAAAGATCTGAAGATCTGAAGATGCTTGGCATTACGCCCCAGACTAATTAGTACTCCTATTTTATACCAAATCGGATATATTTAAGGGGCGCCGAAGAGCGCGACGGTTGCGAGGACCTTACTATCGATCCTCAAAGGCAATCAGTATTTAAATTACTGTTAGAGTTCATCTAGGCATATGGGAATTGAGGATTTCTGGCAACAAAATAAAATGAAATAAAATGAAATAAAAGAGCAACAGGAACGAGCAATGCCGTTTTAAATCAGGAAGATAACGTGTTGAAAGACAAAAAAAAAGGGGGGGACGGAGAAAGAAATGGAGTGATATGTTTAATGACCGACCAGGGAATCCAACGTCCGAACTGTTCGGCGAAAATAGACCACGTCTCCGAATCAAACCTTTTGGCTTATTGCTCTAGAAGAGTATTAGTGAGGACGCACAAGAGTAGCATTCTATGCCCTCTACGCAATCTTCGGACGGTCCGATAATCTTGCAAGGTTTCATGGAATTCGTGGAATATGTGTAGCGTAACGAAGGTAACGAAGTTCACTATAGGGCAACACCGTAACTCCCCGGTAACACAGGACCATGTAAATTTCAGTCAGCTTAGGCCAGTTGGTAAATTTATAATTAGATAACCCGACTTCTATTCCTGGGTCAGCACCGTAAAGGGGCTAATGCAGCGCAAGAAGATATTCCGATATTCCGAACAAAGAGTTGGACACACATATAAAAGGCCCACCCGCCCACCAGACACATTGTTTCATTTCCCAACTTTTCCTACAAGCCAAAAAGAATAGAATGCGATCAACTCTCCAGATTCTGGCCCTGCTCGGGCTAGCGGCAACCACGGCGATGGCGCAGGTGTCTGCTCCTTTTTATCCTGACAACTGGAACTGGACGAATGCTACCCTTTATCCGTTCACTTTCCTTTCGACTGGAGGCGCAGCCATCGCCCCGACCAATACTACTCTCGGTAAGGATTCCGCCCTTCTCCGTGTAGAATAGTCCAGTGGTTTTGGATTTACCTGAAAGCGTGATGGTTCCTCCGCATATACAACAAAGCATCCGCCTACAAGACCCACGCTGAGCGTTGGTAACTGATGACTCTCTCAAAACATTTTTTCCTTAACAGTTGAAGGATGGATAAATTTAGTCAACTGGTCGGCGGTTCCAGATTGGCCAGTAGTACGTATTGCTTGACTACCTTTTTCGGTGGATACATGTACATCCCATAGGCCTTGCGACTGATATAAATCTTGCACAACCTACAACAGAACACACAAGACGCTAATGGTGATCTTGTTTTTACTGGCGTTAACAACAATGTAATTTCTGTTTGATCTTATTATTCAGTTTCTCAAACGTGAAAGAAATCACTGTCTCATTTTAGATTGATTGTTACAATTTTCCAAACAGGCCACCAATCCCTCTTGCAATTGGAGTTATGATGGCTTCTGCAATCGAACCACTGATGTTATGGAGTGCCCCACTCCGGGAGTGTGGGGTCTGGTAAGTCGTCTACAAAATCCTCCAAGTTGAGTTGGATGTATCCTTCAACCTGCATACACCCGCTAATGATCGACTTGATTTACCCTAGACCTTTGACGATGGCCCAACCGTAAACGATTCTCTTCTGTACGATTACTTGGACTCGATCAATCAAAAGGCTTCGCTATTCTACATCGGTATCGAGGTTGCCCAGTATCCCGCCGCCGCCAAGAGGGCCTGCCAAGAGTAAGTATTATTGTTTATTTATCCCTCAACCTGGTCAAATCGTACTGAACAAGGTTTTCCGAATCTAATCGCTTTAAAATCAACAGTGGTCATCACATCAGCATTCATACTTGGTACGTTGTTCAGTATTCTTGGTGCATATACTCTAGAATTATTACATCATCTAATAAATATTATCTTGAATATCTAGGTCCCATCACATGATGACTACTCTCACCAATTATGAGGTTGTCGCTGAGCTCAAATATACAGAGATGATTATCAAAGAGGTAAAAAAAAAAAAAAAAAAAAAAAAAAAAAAAAAAAAAAAAAAAAAAAAAAAAAAAAAAAAAAAAAAAAAAAAAAAAAAAAAAAAAAAAAAAAAAAAAAAAAAACTCCAATATTTGTTGAATCGAACAATAAGAAAATAATTAACAACCATCTAATCAATTTCCTTTTTAGGTTTGTGGTATCACTCCTAAATAGTAAGTAATGTAAATGACACCTTTGGAAATAAGTTTAAAATGCTCCTCAAAGCTAACATGAACCTCTATAATGCAGCTTCCGTCCTCCGCTGGGTGACATGGACGACCGTGTCCGCGCAATTGCCATGCAGCTGGTGCGTAATCATGATCAGATGACTTCTATATTCAAGTTGCGACCCCAAAAACCAATTATAATATATTCTCATCTACCTCCATATATACAGGGCTATACTCCAATCATTTGGGATCTGGACACCAATGGTATATTTCTTCAATTTATTTATTTTATTTTATTTTTACGAAACCTCTGTACATAAGTGACGATGTACTGTGCTAATCCCTGCGCTATACATCATTCCAACAGACTGGACCAACGACTGGCCAACCCTCCCAGAAACTGGCGTTACTGCAACACAGGAAGATGCAAACTTCACTATATGGACAACCGAATCTACTTATGTGAACGCAAGTCATGGTCATATTGTAAGTCCCGCTGTGGAATTAATATATATGGATGAAATCACTCTGTTCGAAGCCTATGAACTATGCTACCTATCGTCCTAACACTTTCTTTTCCTTTTTTTTTATTTTCTGCCAGTGTTTGCAACACGAACTGAATAACTTTACAATGAGCGAAGCTATTAAAAATATACCCATTCTCAAGAAGGTTTACAATGTCATGTAAGTTGGACACCAAGCAATTTCCACTAGATATTTCAAACAAAAAAGAAAACACAGAGCTTACCCATATACCCACACCCCCCATCTAGGCCCGTTGCCTCCTGTATCGGTCAATCGTATCCCTACCTAGAAGACATTCAATACCCGATTCTGCAGCCCAACGGCTCCGTCGCCCTGTCCGCTAATACCAGCAGCAGCACCAGTATCAGTACTACTAGTACCGGCACGATTCTCTCAGGAGTTTCCAGTACATCAGCCACAGCCAAGCCCTCGAGCCTCAGCAGCACCGGATCGAGAGCTGGACCTAGTTTCCTTGCCTCGGCTGTCTTTGGCGGCATGTCCGCGTTGGTTGCGCTAATGGTGACTGTTGCTTAGAACACGTCGTTTCAGATTCTGTTTATGACCACAAACTGCAATAAGCCTGGCTGATGCAACGAATCTTGATCAACATTCATTTAATCACGCTTCCTGTCATTTTAATATAATTAGAAAGCATTTTTTCTTTTCATTGATTTTGTGTGGATAACTCCTTTGTATTTTGATAGATGGATCGATAATTTCGGACGAGTATGAAGATTGATACCGCATCTTGAGATTTCTCACATAATTTTTTTTTTTTTCCCTTCAATTAATCGCATTGTTTACACTGAATGATATACATTGGTCTGATTAAGCTCTCAAGGGATATAGAATAAATAAGTTCGTCAAACACTTTAGTAATCTATACAATAAAATCCTTTCCGTGCAGTTGTGCATCTATTAATTTTCCCATTGAATTTTCAATTTGGCGCAGTTAGCCTTCGCTTCCTTATGCCCTTGCTGCGCTGACGCTTTTAGATAATATTCTCCTAGGTCCTTGTTACGCTGGATCCCGAGTTCTGAGTCACCCTTGTAGTATATACCTATGGGGTTGGTGCGTCGGGCATAAGACTTCGATACATTCGTTTTTATCCCTTTAAATACGGTTATAATAATTATCTACTTACAACCGACAATATACTGAGCTGTTTTATCACCAGACATCGCGGCTTTATAGAACCATTTGAACCCTTCCTTCCTGTCAAGCTGTGTACCAGTTCCCTTCCAGTACGCAGTTCCTGGAAATAAAATCCACCAGGGCCAGAAAATGAGTCAATTTTGCAATGTTTCATGTGAATTTAAATCAATCCTGCAAAAACAAATCCAGATTTAACAGACATACCATATAAATACTGCCCGAGAGGATTTGAACCGTCAGCCGACTTCTTCAACCATTTGAGTGCCTCGCCAAGGTTCGGCCCTCCTTCGCAATGACCAAACCAATAATGATAACCGACCCAGTATTGTGCTTCAGCATCATTCTCTGGTTCGGTGGCATGAGCCATAAACACCTTAAACGCACGCGGGTATTGTTGTTTTCGGTGATATTCAATTCCTTGTGCCATCGATTCCATCACGAGTGCCTCGGTCGCGTTCAACTGGTCAATATCCCTTCCTGATTGATCAACGCTCGTCAGCATCATCTCTATATGCACGTTCTTGCTCTGTACATTCTCTTCAAAGAATCGCGGCTGTACAGGCCGCACGGCGGCGGTATCGAGATGAGTGCTGAGCTCGCTGGCGGTGGGCCGGAAACTGGGCTCTCTTTCCCATGCTCTATGAATGACAATGTTGAGTTTCTTGAATACAGGGGAGGGATTAAGCGACTCGTGCTCTTTGCCTGAAAGGATATAGTCGGTAACGGCACTGTCTGGCTTGCTGGCAAAAGGTAGGGATCCGTTGCCCTGGGTGATTTCCCAAAAGAGCATACCAAGGCTGTAAACATCGCATTCTGGAGTGTACGGGTTGACTTCTTCAGCTAGCCTCTCCGGGGCCGACCAGCGCAGCCGCTCGAGGGCTTCGGAGGAAATCCGTTGCGTATGTTGATCAAATTTACGACTGCGGCCGAAATTTGTAATTTTGACTTTGTATTCAATTCCAGAGTATCGGGTGAGGAGGATGTTGTGGCTTCGGATGTCTTTATGAAGTACCTTGGACTATATGAAATGAATTTGTAAACTATATCAGCAACCAAAGGATTTTGCAAGTAGTCATACACAAGACGCAACAGTAATATAAACCTACAGCATGCAAGAATTCGAGGCCCTGCGCTGCCTCCACCGCCATCCTCAACTTTTCTTGCTCTGTTATCTTTCTCCACCTCTCATTTTCGAGCATGAACGTGTGCAAATCCCCCCATGTCGCCCACTCCATAACAATGTTGAAACTGTTTTTCTCCTCACATACACCAATAAATTCGACGATGTGCGCGCACGGTTTCATGTACGAGTATACAGCGACCTCCTTACGCAGGCGATCGGCTAGGGCATTATTATGCGCGAGGGGTCCAAGAAGTTTAACGGCCACGTCTAATCCGAATCGTCGACGTAGAACCACCTCGAACTTGCTGCCCTTTCGAATGATAGGGTTCTGGCACTCCTTGAGATCGCTGGCATTTAGACGAAATTTCTCAAGCTGCTCTTTGGTGAGGCCTTGGGTGGCGACCTCGTCCCAGAACTAGCGGTAAATTCATAATATACAGAACCGATCAGATCAAGCGCTAAATACGAAAGTGCGGCAAGACTTTACAAACCGGCTCTAACCTGAACAACTTCCGAGCGAAGTCCAGTAAGTTGTTTGATAGCCGCAGCACCTAATTGAGGAGCCTGCCTGGAACCACTAACTTGAGGTATATCATCCATTTGCAATAAAATATTATGCTTTTCCTCCAGTACGTCGCACAGCCTAAGGATCCAATGTTCGACTGAGAATCAGAAAATCGTCACACTCGATCAAATACTAACTTTCAAAGGTATTTCATACCTATCAAACTCGTCCCCCCTCCGCGCCGCAAACATGCGTTTCAGCAACCCGCCTGTTCCACGCGCGTTCTTGACAAATACGTCCAGCTCCTCCAAGATGGTTGCGTAGCCCTTCAATGTTTCGTATATATTCCCCAACTGCGTCAACCGTTCCATATCGCTTCGATCTTCCTCGTCCAGGCCAGCCAGCATTAGCTGCAGGCTCTCCTGCGCACTTCGCACGCGTTCGTCTACTTTACGACAAACAGTACGGTTCAAATGCTCATGCGCTGCCATATCTTCAATATTGGAAGCGTGCTTGTCGGCCTTTTCTTTCAGAACCGCAATCTTGGCGCACAGGCGTTGCGTGGAGCGGCTAGCGGTAGACGACGAGGATCGAGATGAGACAGTGGATCCAGTTTTCGCCATGCGAGGACGGTTCGAGTCGGGTTCATGGCACGAGAGCGGGTTGAGGACACCGTAATGTTCTGCGCAAACCCAAACTAGCTGGTTCGTCTCACGATGCATGCCTCGCTCAAGGTTACCATAATGGAAGGAAGGGTCCGCATTTTTGAGAAAGGCTGACAGCACGTGTGCATAAGCATAGGTTTTAAAGTGATATTCAGAGATCAAATGCTCACTCATTATACAGAAAAAGAAATAAGCAAATACCCTCAAAATTCTTCAACGCCTGTCCATGAAGCACCCGATACGACGAAATATGACTATTTTCAGAATCACGACCTTCCCATGGTTGCTCATCTTCGCATCCCGTTTGGTCAACATACTCATTGATCGCATCACTGAGGCTCTGCGCCTTATCCATGAACTGTACCTGTGCCTCATCGAGGATATTGGCTAATGTTTGCGACAAACCCTCCGCTGAATGTACAAGAGCCGGGTTGGAGAGATATAAAGAAGGCATGGGAGGAGATTAGGGAGAACAGGGAGGGGAGGATAGGGGAGGATAGGAAAGGAGGATAGAGAAGAAGGATAGAAAGAATAGGGGGTGGTGATAGGGTGGTGAATGAGAATCGGAGAATAGTTAGAAGAAAAGATTTCAAATTCTCAAAATTTAGAGTGCCGGCCGGTGACGAACTGAGAAGAGCAGCATACTTGGCAAAATCCCATGACTTGCTACCTTGGCGCCGAATAACAACATCCAAATCCCAAACTTGAGGTAGGCACCGTAATTTTTGAGGAATTCATCCGCTTTCAAGACCAGGTAACCCTCGTGTGCTGTTTCGTGGTATCCTTCTTCGCAAAGAAGGTGTAGACGGAACGGGTGCGTAATCCAAGTTCTGTGGAATTTTTGAAGCGTTTTGTGAGCAATTACTTATTTGGAAGAAATTCAATCTTTGTTGTGTGCTTCCTACTTTGGATTGCTCCAGTCCCTGTTCTCCGGTTTGATGATAAATACCCGCGGTACAATAGCTTCATTAACGCTCAAGATCTGATATCAACCAATTAGAGAAGATCAGCCCATTAAACAAGCCCCATTTAGACAAGTAACAAAAGTCTATGCAACATCAGTACACTTACCAGTCTTTTCGTCTCGCACAATTCGTTTAGCATATCAGCCATTTGTTTCCCCGTCTGCTGCTGCTGTGACTCGATGAACTTGCCAACGGTCGTAATCTTACTGTTGATCTCCTCCTGGCTTCTCTGAATTCTATCCAGCTTGTCAAACATCTTATGAACCTCTGGGTTGGTGACACCAGTGAGCCATGAATTTTTCTGATCAAGAACATAAAGGGTTTGAAATTGGTGTTCGAACAAATTTAGAAAGTACTGTGATAAGAGCTTCGCTACGATGTAATACGTACTCGTAGTTGTTGGAGGCTAGTGCGCTTGCTCGGTTGCTTTTGGATGAGGTCTGATATAATGATAGTATTCAAAGTTAACACTACCAACGAAGAAAAAAAAAACCCCCCCCGTCAAATAGAATGCCTAGGCACCAACCTTTAATGATATCTCGTACTTCCATTGATTGCACTAAGTTGTTCGAAACGACCAACTCGTCCACGGACGCTAGCATCATCAACATTTGTTCATCATTGGTGATGTCGACCGTGGTCCAGTATGTTTCGCGGGTGACCATATAATACATTAGCATCCCCAGCGCAAATATGTCCATCTCAGGTCTGGCCTTCGCTATTTCCCCAGCCAAGTGTTTGGCGGCGACCTCGGGCGTAGCGTTCTCAGCAGCTAAGAGAGTGCGATCCTGGTCGATAAAACGTGCAGAATCGAAGTCAACCAGCTTCCAGACACCCTGCGCGAATTTTTCGTCGTCAATGAAGAACATTACATTCTGGAGAGTCCAGTAGATAAGCTAAATCAGTTTACATTGCTTTAACAGGCGTGTACAAAATAAACGACGAAAATATTTCATAGTGACCTTGGATTTGATATCACAATGAACAACGCCCATCTCGTGGC
The DNA here is from genome assembly GCA_003990785.1 of Endogone sp. FLAS-F59071. NCBI lineage: Eukaryota > Fungi > Mucoromycota > Endogonomycetes > Endogonales > Endogonaceae > Endogone > Endogone sp. FLAS-F59071. The sequence goes on from RBNK01000680.1 coordinate 18,683, forward strand.
ATGCCTGTATGCCTTGGACGATACTCTAAACAAACATATCTGAGTAAAAGAACTGGCACCAATATGGGTCATTGATAAATCAAATATTATTCTTACCCCAACAATATATTTGATGTACTGAGTATCCAATGCTTCGTGCTTAAATCCTATAAGATGCGCCAAATCGAATTTGCAGTATTCCATGACCATATACTTATACCCAGGGCAGATCGGGTCGTCTTCGGCAAAGTCAATTACTTTGATCACATTCTATTGGCATTCGGGTAAATTTCAGGCACAGTTTCAGTGGCAGATTGAGAATGAAACAAATATAAATTTAAGTACCGTGGCGTTCGGCGACCTTGTGATTTTCGACAGCATTTCCTTTTCCGTTTTATACATGGTGGTATCATTGTTATAAAACTTGATCGCCACGTACGAATTTGTTGCGAGATTGATGGCCCTGGCCTTGTGGACAACATGACACGTTCCTTCATGCCAAAGACCCGTTGGACGATACTGTCGAAAAGTAAGGTCCTTGAGATCTGTAACACTTGGGTCGTCAGCACTAGCCGGAAGCCTTTGGAAATATGGTTTGGCTTGTGTGAAGAATACCTGCGTGCGGGTCGAAGGGCTGAGACTCTGTAGGGATTGATTTCATCTGGTTTTGTTTGCTGCTGGTAGTTTTTGCCGACTTGTATATGAAGACAAAGAGGCGCGTCGGAGACAGAGTAACACAGTGTGCGACCCTCATGTTTTTGTGAGGCGCAGCTTTCTTCAAGAAGAGGTCTACAATCCGTTCTCTTGGCACATCACAATTTCTTGGCACATCACAATTAGATGAGTCTTCCTCTTCTAAAGAGCTCCCATTGAAGAAAAACATGTCAAGCCTTAGTGTCAAGTAAGTCGTGTTACGTGTTACCAATTAATTGGCCGTAGTATGAAAGGGATCGCACATCATGTTTGGCAAACTGAGGTCTGAGTCAAAGACCCGTCCCTCCAAAAAGTAACAAATAAGTTGTGGTTAATGAAAGGGACCGTCTAATCGAGAACCTGATCGTCCCATTATTGCTTCTAAATAGGACGAAAGCCACATGGCCGAGTGTGGAGCGGTACATAATCGAAAATAATATAAATTTTATCCCATCTCGTCATTTGACCGATCTCAAATATCTCGATGGATCAAAAGGAAATGGTATGATAAACCGGAAAACGATAAAATATTTGTATCGGTCTCCTGGGATTGACATTTTGGAACTAACATTCAGCAAATCTACAGTCGAAGTTTTCACTTGTAAATGGAATAGCGCCAAAGCCATCGTCAAAGAATATGCCCTGACTCAAAAAAACGAAGCAATCTTTCTTAAAGAAGTAAGTTTTCTAATAGTATCAATTATTCCATAAATGGAAATATTAATGACAAAAAAACTCTTGTAATTTCCAGCTGTCGTCGTGCTTCCAAAAGTTAACGGGGTCTCCATATGCTCTGACTTTGTACGGCGTAACCCAACGTGAGTCTAACATCCCTGATTATTCTGTTTGGAGTTTCGTGGTCTAATGAAATTGAATTCCGCCTCAACACGGGGTTTATTCATTCGCCTTTTTTTTTTTTTTTTTTTTTTCTTTCCTTTCCCGTAAATCGACCACAAAGGATCCCACACAGCTCCCTTGGGTTTGGTAGTAGCCGACGTCGAGAACGGCAATCTTGCCAATTTCCTCAGGCGATCAGCGCTGACCTGGAGCGACAGGATAAGCCTAGTATACAGAATAGCGCTCGCAGTCAAGAATTTACATGATAATCATATTACACATGGTTATCTTATATCAACCAACATCCTTTTGAACGAATCTTTCAATCCAATAATTGTGGGTTTCAAAAGATCCTTTTTGGAGGATCGTCAGAGCGATTCGCTTTTGGTATGTACCTTTGTTGCCATACACATATACTTGGAAATTGCATTTTTTTTTTTTTTTTTTTTTTTTTTTTTTTTTTTTTGTACTGTCTGTGAGCATCCTGTAAATAGTACAATTGATTCTCGTTCTCCATATTTGCCATAACGCCTCTATACTCGCTCTATGCCACGTCCCAAGCCATCTCATATATTCTGATAATTGTGTTTTTTTCCTCTCACCAGACAGAGCCCAGCACCGACGAGCCACTATCCCGTACCCAGGATGTCTACTTCCTTGGCATACTTATGTGGGAGATCGCCGCGCAGCAACCCACCCACTCTAGTCAGCGACATCTCGACCCAAATTCCCTACGCCTCAGGGATATACCGGGCGTGCCGAAACTGTATGAGACCCTGTACAAGGCCTGCTGGGACAGTGACCCCGCAAAGCGGCCAATGATTGACGAGGTGGTCTTGCAGCTCAGTCTAATCCGAGAGCAGGTCGACGGAATGAAGCACAACTCGCGGTCGGGTAGGATCCGGGAGGAGCTTAAGCAAGAGCTGAAGAAGGAGCGGGTAGACAGGGCAGACGCCTGTAGAACGCATTGGTTCGCACATCGATATATGCCGCGGGAAGGGATGGTCTTGGGAGAGGAGGACGGGACAAAGGAACCGGAAAACGGAATTAACCAACGAATTCCCGACGAATCGAATGTGACCTCGATCGAGGAAAATGCTTTAGCTGAACTTCCTTCGCAAACCAACGAATACACGCTACTTGCCGAGGACCCTGAGGATCCAGTGCGTCATTACACGTGGGTCTTGGAGGCTGTGTCAATGGGGGAGCTGCGCGATATACCGTACGAGGAGCTTCAGAAGGACTCGGTTGTTGGACGTGGTAATTACGGCACGGTGTACCACGCCAAGTGGGACGAGCTTGATGTGGCGATTAAGGAATACTCGCATTCGGAGGATCTGGTACACGATGCTCAGGTTTTTGTACTGCTAGGTCGGCACGCTAATATTATTTCATTACTCGGCGTCACAAAGTAAGTCTTAGTCTTCGTCGTGCCGTTCGATATGTGTTGTATCGATGTCTTCCGCCCCTCATTGACTCCCGATGGCCACCTAGAAACCCTGAAACCGAGCAATATGAGACTGTGCTAGAGTATGCGGCACGAGGCAACATGCACGATTTTTGGGATGCGAAACTCCCCTTGACGTGGCCGGCCAAGACTGCCATGGCGTATGACATTGCGTGCGGTTTGCAGC
>RBNK01000681.1:0-21816 GCA_003990785.1 Endogone sp. FLAS-F59071
CATCAAGGCTATTGAGGTTTGTACAGTTATTTTAGCTTGCGTTGCCTTTAGCATATTGCCTGAGTTACTGTGGCAGTCTCTGTTATTTTATTAACTTATATTCTAGTTCAATTCTGTATAAATAACCCTAATATTTGCTTGAATAAAGACTTAGTTGGATTTGCATAATTGCCATTCTAGTTGAATATCTCATCCTACTCACCAAATAGCATTAAATAACCTCACAGTATTTACTGAATAGCATTAAACAACCCTATAGCTGTTGCCCATTACCTGGATCTCAGAATAGTCACCAAACAATATATTTTATTAGCCCATCTCTCTGCACATTAGATGCTCTGGCTGTTGAAATTATTAGCTTATTATATCTCTCTCCCATCAACGATCGATTGTACATCACTCAATTGTGGCTTAGATGATCTTTATTTGTATTGACCAATCATATTTTAGCATTAATAAATATATGCATATTAGCTTCATAAGCCAGTGCACTCTTTACTCTAAACATACATTCGAAGATCAAATTTCAATAGGTTATGAGCCCTGAGCTACTCAAATTGCAGCTCGACAACCTGAGATCTATACAATCATAGCAATTATAACTATGATTACAGTAAGTGTTTATTTAACATTGTAAACAACATGTCAAACAATGCGATAAACAATGCGACAAACGATACTGCGATAAAGCAACGCGATAAATAACATGTAACGACATAGTATTTAATGATACAATGAAATGGACAATCTATATAAATTGTCATTAGCAACAAGATCGACAAGATTGCGATCTAAATCAAAAACAAACAACAGATATCAACCTCCTGATGATGACAACGAAGGATTGAATGGTAACCATCAGAGCAATATAGGATTTAGCCTCGATCGACAGGAACAGATGGCTACAACGATTAGAAATCAGGAAGATAAATTAGATATGCTGACAACCTTATTGGGCAAATTGATGGCAAAAATCAATAAAACAAATGCATTACCCAGTGCGCCAACCAATCAGAATACAGCTACAGAAGGTAACATGCTACAAATACAAATACAATTACCATTACCAACAACATCAACAAAGCTTAATGATCTGGCGAAGGAGTACCTAAGATCGATCAACAAATTCGATGGGTCAGGAGGTGCACCCAGATTGTTTGATTACTTTGATGCTATAGAGCAATTTATCACCAGCACCGATCTATCAGTACAAAAGGAAGAAGTCAATGCAGCGATCAGTAAAATTACAGATAACACTAGAATGTGGCTATGGAGGCACGTGAACACATCAGGAGAATTTGATTTGTAGAATAAGCTTAAAGAGGCTATGATGCAAAAATACGCACCAATGGAACAATTGTTATAAATGCATGATAAGCTTGCAATGATGAAGCAAAAAGAATCGATCAAAGATTATAATGACGCGTTCAACCGGATTATGGTGCAAATCGAAGACATGACCAACACAGAAGCTATACTGCAATATCTCCAAGGTCTAAGCCCCAGGTACCAGGAATTAATACTTGCACGGGAGAATATGCCGACAATGCTGGAGGCTTTACAACTCGCATGCATCAGGTTCGACCTAGATAGTAAGCAGAGGTATGACGAAGCCTATGTAACAGACTGAGGTAGCTACCGAGGTGGCTACTGAAGCAGTAGTTACAGCAACCGAGGCAGAAGCACCGGATGAAGTCGAGGCTATAACAACAATAACGGAAACAATTGAGGAGGTCATCATAATGACAGAGGTGACTGAGGCGGTGATCGTGGAGCCCATTAAGGCAGGAATTTTTGGGGATATCCTCAGAAGTGTTACGTCTATGAGGGAGAACATGGAATATTTCAATACAACAAATTCAACAATTGGGTAAAAATAGAAAAAGAAAAGGCTAAACCGAGAGCTGAAGCAAATCTGGTGATTGGTGCAATCATCGATTCAGGTGCTACGCAACATATGTTTAACCAATGGGAGATTTTCGAGATGGTGGCTGAGCATGATGGCTTGGTCACATGTACAGGGAACAAGAAGCTATATGCCACACATGTTAGGACAATTGAGCTCGACAACAAGCTGAAATTATGAGATGTTTTATATATACGGGAAATCACCAGAAATTTAATATCTATGCAGGCATTGATACATGATGGAAATGACATAACCTTCAAAAGCGACAGATCAGTAATTAAAATTGGCACGAATCATAAGGAAATCAAAATTGGACAAGCCGATGACGACCTATTTCATTTATTGACATCACCAGAGCTAGAAGCAAATATCGCCGATTCCAAGATTGATGACTATACATTATAGCATCACCAGCTAGACCATCCAGGCCGAAATACTCTGCAATCAATCAACAAATTTGTCACAGGGCTTGGAGATGTGCAGCTGTCAACTGGACAAATTGAAATATACACCAGGTATGAATATGCGAAGTTGCACCACAAGCCTTTCGGACACTTGAAAAATCGATCGATGGAGCCTATCAGAAGAGTGCACTCAGATCTGTGCAGGCCAATACCCATGCCATCAGTCAATGAAGTGAAATATATATTAACATTCATCAATAACGCCACTCGCTACATTACAACATATTTTATTGACAATAAAAGTGATATATTTGATCAATTCTGGGCATTCAAGGCATTCGCCAAAATGCAATCAGGCCGAAAACTGAAGATTCTCTAGTCTGATGGAGGAGGAGAGTATGTAAACACCGAGATGCGTAAATTTTTAATCAAAAACAGAATTTATTATGAAATGACGATGCCAGACACACCGCAACAAAATGGTGTTGCCAAATGATATAACCGGACATTGATGGAGTTGATCTGGGCCATTAAAATCACTGCCAATATACCTGACGAACTTTGGGCTGAACTTGCCACAAGTACTATATATTTACACAACTAATTGCCAACGCGAGCCAATAAGGAGAGTGCTTCACCATTTGAATTATAGCATGGTCACAAGCCTAATATCAGTAACTTGCACGTCATATAGGCTGACGCATATATATATATTCACAAAGGAAAAAGGTTGAAACTGGCGCCCCCATCCAAAAAGCTTAAAATGATTGGCTATTATGATGAAAAGAAAGCATATAAGCTCTGGGATCCAACCAATAGGAAGATAGAGATTAGCTACGATGTCATGTTTAATGAATCTATTATATTAAAATCCCCAACAATCGTCAACCTAGAAGATCAAGAATATGTCATTGAAGTGATCATTGGAGAACATAAGATTGGAAAAAGGTAATATCTGGTAAAATGGCTAGGCTATAACAATGATGATGACAACACTTGGGAGCTAATCAAACAATTGATAGATACTGAAGCTTTACAAATTTGGTAAGATTGCATGCTAGAAGCTAATTTAATTGAATCGACCAATGACCCAATAACCTACAAGGAAGCAATTTCCCTACCTGATGCAAAGCTTTGGGAGGAAGCAATTAATTAGAAGCTTAAATCACTTAAGAATAATGATACGTAGACAATTGTATCTGAGGTGCCTGTGGGACGCAAGCCGATTGAATATAGATGGGTATTTAAAAAGAAGCTCAACACTGATGGATCGGTTGCCAGGTACAAGGCGAGATTAGTTGCCAAGGGATATTCACAACAGCAAGGAATTGATTATAATGAAACATTTGCTCTCGTGGCGAAATTCACATCAATTAGAGCACTTTTATCAATCAGTGCAGTCCTAAACTTAGAAATTCACCAAATAGATGTAAAAACTGCATTCCTGAATGGCAATCTTAATGAGGAGATCTACATGATGATACCTGAAGGAATTGACCAATTGGAGCTGTTACCGAGAGCTGTGTGTAAGCTCAATCGATCATTGTATGGACTAAAGCAATCACCTCGTATATGGAATCAGAAGATCAACAACTACCTCAGCCAATCAAATTTTACAAGACTATAATCAGATTACAGCATTTATCTAAGAAGAAGACAAGATGATCAATCGCTAATAATTATTGCCATATATATCGACGATCTACTAATTCTGGCTGATTCGATGAAAATGATAAACAAATTCAAGGTAGAACTTAGCAATGCATTTGATATGATGGACTGTGGCGAAATTAAACATTTTCTGGGTATTTGAGTTATGTGCGATCAAAAAACATACATAATAACAATCAATCAAAGTTACTTCGCCAATCAAATCATTATAAGGTTTAACATGACAGATGCCAAGCCAATCAGTATACCCCTTGATCCATCTATTCAACTCAAAGCTGAAGGGGGAAAATTCGCAGATCAAAATCTATTCAGACAAATGATTGGTAGTATAATATACCTGATGATCAGGACAAGACCTGATCTAGCTGCTGCTATTAGCATCATCAGTCAATTTTTGGCCAATCCAATGCAAGAACATCACCATGCCCTCAAATGATTATTAAGATATATTAAAGGAACAGCCAATTATAAGCTGTGCCTTAGACGCGATCAGGATCTAAGACTGATCGGTTTCAGTGATGCCAACTGGAGAGGAGACATTAATACATGATGATCAACCATGGGCTATATTTTCAATCTATCAGGAGGAGCCATCAGCTGGTCAAGCAAGCGCCAACCAACCGTTGCCCTATCAACAACTGAAGCAGAATATATAGCATTAGCACATGTGACAAAAGAAGCTATTTGGCTATGCACCCTATTGGATGAGCTAGGATATTTACCGAATTGTGCAATAACCTTATTTGAAGACAACCAATCAGCAATTACCCTTGCCAAAAACTCAATTAATCACACTTGATCAAAGTATATTGACATTCAGCACCACTTTATTCAAGAAAAAGTTAAATCAAAGGTGATAGATATTGTTTACATGGCAATAGATGAAATGATCGCTGATGCATTAATCAAGCTACTTGCGCGACCCAGACTTGAAATGTTGATCGCAAAAATGGGCTTACATAATTAACTTTCCTTCTTCAAAAAACTTTTATTTCCTTTATCATGTCACTCTTATTACTTAAGTAGTATTCTATATATAGTTATTTGCAGTAAATGTACTTCATGAATGCCATTCATGATATACAGTTGAACATTTTATTTTTATTTTTTTATCGAGATATATCAAGTAGGGGGAGTGTTGAAATTATTAGCTTATTATATCTCTCTCCTATCAATGATCGATTATACATCACTCAATTGTGGCTTAGACAATCTTTGTTTATATCGACCAATCATATTTTAGCATTAATAAATACATGCATATTGGCTTTATGAGCCAGTACACTCTTTACTCCAAACATACATTCAAAGATCAAATTTCAACACTAGCTCATTGTAGGTATTTTTAGTGCATTTTCATATTTTCATAACTTTGTATTTTTGATGTATTGGGTAGGCATATATATAGGTAAAATTAGTGAAATTTTACTATTTTTGGTGAACAATAGGTGGCACAATTTCATATTTTGAGTGCAATTTCATAGTTTTATATTTCTATCTCTTTACATAATTTATTAACATATTTTCACCCTCACCTATACCCACAATCTCTACCTATAATAGAGAGTATACTCCAATACAACAAACCCTTGGCCATATATTCTCTGTAATAACTAGCTCTTCTCAAGTAATAATTTCTCACTCTTCAAAAATCTCAGTACTAGTTTTTTTTAACATTCTCTCCTTATTGACATGCTGCTAAGTATAGCATTTAGTTAGATACAGTGATTAGTGACAAAGCTAAGGTGAATATTATAAGAGAATATATTAATCAAGTAAATAGTCAATTGATTTAAAAGAAGAAGGTGAAGCTTAAAGTCAGTAGTAACAAATATATATTGTAAGATAGACTTTATTAGTTTTTGGGACTTCAGAAGGGAAAGGAGCCTGAGCTATTTATTACCAATCTTCAGAAGAGTTCTTTTTTTAGCAATTGATAAAGGTTTTGAAGATTCCTTTAAATATCACAACAAGTCATCCTTAAAGAAGTTATTTGAGAATTGTGATTGTAAAAGATATCGACACTTAGAATGGAGACCTTCAACATCTGGTGATATTATAATATCTGATGTAAATAAGTCTATCACATTAGATATTTTTTCATTTAAAATACTAATAATCCCACATACTAATACAATTGTAGATACTATAAAAAAAGTTCAAGATAGAACTATTACAGAATTTGAGAAGTATAAAGATACTTTTCTTTGGGAAAAACATTTTAAATATATAGTATCAAGATGCAAGGTATGTAATTTTCTATTTATTATTTATTATATATCTAATTAAATATATAAATACTTATTTTATTTATTATTTTATTTTACAATAATAGTGTATATATGCTGAGTTTGAATGTCTTAATTATGATATAGATTAATTTGTTCAGAAGTTTTCTGATAAGGATAGAAATTTACTTAGTTATAATGATTTTTTATAAAAAGTAAAAAAGTAATAAACAGATAAGAAATAAGAATATTATATTATTATATATATTAGTTTATATTTACTTATCTATCAATTTATTTTTATATGTATATATTTCTATAAATAGAACAAGTCTAAAAGCTTACTAGATCAACTAATATGTAGATATACAAATTAAAGATAATGATGATTTAGATGTAGATTATTTGGATTGTAAAGAAGTTATACTCAAGGAAAACCTTATAAAAGGTCTTTTTAAAGATGATCTTGATAGATTTTATATTAATAATAATAATAATAATATTGCAACTATTAAGAAAGATAATAATATTAATTATATGACATTGGTACAAAAGTAAGAAATTTATGATATAAGTTAGTAAACTACTAAAAGATACAGTAAGTAATTATATATTTAATAAATTTATATATTTAAATTTATATTTTAATTTATATTTATATATATTAATTATATAAAATAATAATAGAATTATAAAGGTTATATTGCTTTTCATAAACAATATAATTTTAAATTTGATATATCAAAACTTGAAGAAAATACTTTAAGATATATTTATATATATATTTAAAAAATGTAACTTCAAGGATTAAAAAGATGATATAGGAAAAGATGTTAACTGTGAGGGAAAATCAGTAAGATATAATTTTAGATAATTGTTTTTATTATTATTATTTAATAGTACTTACAATAGCAATTTGATCTGCTATCAGTAAATAGTACTGTAAGCAATATAACTGTATGTTGTAATTATTAGCTTATTATATCTCTCTCTCATCGATGATCGATGCTATGTCACTCAATCGTGGCTTAGACGATCTTTGTTTGTATTGACCAATCATATTTTAGCATTAATAAATACACACATATTGGCTTTATGAGCCAGTGTGCTCTTTACTCTAATCATACATTTGAAGATCAATAATTTCAACAGGTTATAAGCCCCGAGCTACTCAAATTGCAGCTCGACAACCTGAGATCTATGCAATCATAGCATCTATACAATCATAGTAATTACAACTGCGATTACAGTAAGCATTTATTTAACATTGTAAACAACGTGTCAAATAACATGATAAACAACACAACAAATGACACTGCGATAAAGCAACATGATAAACAACACATAACGACATAGCATTCAATGACAACGAAATGGACAATCTATACACATCATCATCAGCAACAAGATCGACAAGATTATAGTCAAAATCAAAAATAGACAACAGATATCAAACCCTTGATGATGACAAAGGATTAGATGGCAACCATCAGAGCAATATAGGATTTAGCCTCGATCGACAGAAACAGATGGCTACAACGATTAGAAATCAGGAAGATAAATTAGACATGTTGACAACCTTATTGGGTGAATTGATGGCAAAAATCGATAAAACAAATGCATTACCTAGCACGCCAACCAATCAGAACACAGCTATAGAAGGCAACACACCATAAATACAAATACAATCACCATCACCAACAACATCAACAAAGCTTAATGATCTGGCGAAGGAGTACCTAAGATCGATCAACAAATTCGATGGGTCAGGAGTGTTGAAATTATTAGCTTATTATATCTCTTCCATCAACGATCGATCATTACATCACTCAATCATGGCTTAGACGATCTTTATTTTGTATCGACCAATCATAATTTAGCATTAATAAATACACGCATATTGGCTTTATAAGCCAGTGCGCTCTTTACTCCAAACATATTCGAAGATCAAATTTCAACAGGTTATGAGCCCCGAGCCGCTCGAATTGCAGCTCGACAACCTGAGATCTACATAATTATCTATACAATCATAGTAGTTACAACTGCGATTACAGTAAGCGTTTATTTAAAATTGTAAACAATACATCAAACAACATGATAAACAACGCGACAAATGACACCGCGATAAAGCAATGTGATAAACAACACGTAATGACATAGCATTCAATGACATAATAAAATGGACAACCTATACACATCATCGTCGTCAGCAACAAGATCGACAAGATTGCGGTCTAAATCAAAAACAGACAACAGATATCAACCTCCTGATGATAACGACAAAGGATTGGATGGCAACCATCAGAGCAATATTGCATTTAGCCTCGATCAACAGGAATAGATGGCTATAATGATCAGAAATCAGGAAGATAAATTAGATACGCTAATAACCCTAATGGGCAAATTGATGGCAAAAATCAATAAAACAAACACATCATCTAGCACACCAACCAATCAGAATGCAGCTACAGAAGGCAACATGCCACAATCACCATCACCATCATCAACAACATCAACAAAGCTTAATGATCTAGCAAAGGAGTACCTGAGATCGATCAACAAATTCGATAGGTCAGATGGTGCACCTAGATTGTTCGATTACTTTGATGCTATAGAGCAATTTATCACTAGTGCCAATCTATTAGTACAAAAGGAGGAAGTCAACGCAGCGATCAGTAAAATTACAGGCAATGCTAGAATGTGGCTATGGAGGCACATGAACACATCGGGAGAATTTGATTCATGGAATGAGCTTAAAGAGGCTATGATGCAAAAATACTCACCAATGGAACAATTATTATGAATGCACGATAAGCTTGTGATAATGAAGCAAAAAGGATCGATTGAAGATTATAATGATGCATTCAACCGAATTATGGTGCAAATCGAAGATATGACCAACACAGAAGCTATACCGCAATATCTCTGGGGTCTAAGCTCCAGGTACCAGGAATTAATACTTGCGTGGGAGAATATGCTGACTACGCTGGAGGCTTTACAACTCGCATGCATCAGGTTCGACTTGGATAATAAACAAAGACGTGACAAAGCCTACGCGACAGACCGAGGTGGCTACCAAGGTGGCGACCGAGGCGGATACTGAGGCGGTGACCGAGGCAGCTACCGAGGCAGTGGTCATGATAATTGAGGCAGAAGTGCCAGACGAAGCTGAGGCTATAATAATGATAATGGAAACAATTGAGGAGGTTATAATGATAGAGGCAACCGAGATGGTGATCGTGGAGCCAATCAAGGCAGGAATTTTCGGGGACACCCTTAGAAATATTATGTCTGTGAGGGAGAACATGGAATATTTCAATGCAACAAATTCAATAATTAGGTAAAAACAGAAAAAGAAAAGGCTAAACCAAGAGCCGAAGCAAATCTGGCAATTGGCACTATCATCGATTCAAGTGCCATACAACATATGTTCAACCAATTGGAGATTTTCGAGACGGTGGCTGAGCATGACGGCTTGGTCACGTATGTAGGGAATGAGAAATTATGTGCAATGCATGTTGGGACAATTGAGCTCGATGACGAGCTGAAATTATAAGACGTCTTATATATACTGGAGATCACCAGAAATTTAATATCTGTACAGGTGTTGATACGTGACGGAAATGACATAACCTTCAAGAGCAACGGATCAGTAATTAAAATCGGTATGGATCATGAGGAAATTAAAATCAGACAAGCCAATGGTGACCTATTTCATTTATCGACATCACCAGAGCTAGAGCTAGAAGTAAACATCGCCGATTCCAAGATTGCAAACATTGCCGATTCCAAGATTGATGACTATACATTATGGCATCACTGGCTAGGCCATCCGAGCCAAAATACTCTGCAATCAATCAACAAATTTATCACAGGGCTCGGAGATGTATGGCTGTCGACCAGACATATCGAAATATGTGTTGGGTATGAACATGCAAAGTCGCACTGCAAGCCATTCAGATATGCAAAAAATCGATCGATAGAGCCTATCGGAAGAGTGCATACAGATCTGTATGGGCTGATGCCCATGCCATCAGTCAATGGAGCAAAATATATATTAACATTCATCGATGATGCCACTCGCTATGTCACAATATATTTTATTGACAACAAAAGTAATACATTTGATCGATTCCAGATATTCAAGGTATTCGCCAAGACGCAATCAGGCCGAAAACTCAAGATTCTCCGATCAGATAGAGGAGGAGAGTATGTAAACACTGAGATGCGTGAATTTTTAATCAAAAATGGAATTCATTATGAAATGACAACGCTGGACATGCCGCAACAAAACGGTGTAGCCAAACGATATAACCGGATATTGATGGAGTCAATCTGGGCAGTTAAAATTACTGCTGACATACCTGACGAACTTTGGGCAGAACTTGCCGCAAGTGCTACATATTTATACAACCGATTGCCAATGTGAGCTAATAAGGAGAGTGCTTCACCATTTGAATTATGGCACGGTCACAAGCCTAATATCAGTAACTTGCATGTCATATGGGCTGATACATATATGCATATTCGCAAGGGAAAAAGGTCAAAACTGGTGCCCCGATCCAAAAAGCTTAAAATGATTGGCTATCATGATGAAAAAAAGGTATATAGGCTCTGGGATCCAACCAATAGGAGGATAGAGATCAGCTGTGATGTCACATTTGATGAATCTATTATATTAAAATCCCCAACAATCGTCAACCCAAAAGATCAAGAATATGTCATTGAAGTGATCATCAGAGAATGTAAGATTGATGAAAAAAAAGACAATATCTGGTTAAATAGCTAGGCTATGATGATAATGACAATACCTGGGAGCTAATCAAATAATTAATCGACACTGAAGCTCTACAAATTTGGCAAGATTGCATGTTAGAAGCTAATTTAACTAAATCAACCGATGACCCAATGACCTACAAGGAGGCAATTTCTCTGCCTGATACAAAGCTTTGGGAGGAAGTGATCAATTAAGAGCTTAAATCACTTAAGAATAATAACATGTAGATGATTGTATCTGAGGTGTCTGTGGGATGCAAGCCGATTAGATGCAGATGGGTATTTAAAAAGAAACTCAACACTGATGGATTGGTTGCCAGGTACAAGGCAAGATTAGTGGTTAAGGGATATTCACAACAGCAAGGAATTGATTATAATGAAATATTTGCTCCCATGGTAAAATTCACATTGATCAGAGCACTTTTATCAATTGGAGCAGTCCTGAACTTAGAAATTCACCAAATGGACATAAAAACTATATTCCTGAATGGCGATCTTGATGAAGAGATCTACATGATGGTACCTAAAGGAATCGACCAATTGGAGCTATCACCGAGAGCTGTGTGTAAGCTCAATCGATCATTGTATAGACTAAAGCAATCACCTCATATGTGGAATCAGAAGATCAACAACTACCTCAGCCAATCAAATTTTACAAGACTACAATCAGATCACAGTATTTATCTAAGAAGGAGACAAGAAGATCAATTGCTGATAATTATTGCCATATATGTCAACAATCTACTAATTCTGGCTGATTTGATGGAAACAATGAACAAATTTAAGGTGGAACTTAGTAACACATTTGATATGACAGACTGTGGTGAAATTAAACATTTTTTGAGTATTCGAGTCATGCACAATCGAAAAATACATACAATCACAATTGATCAAAGCCACTTCACCAATTAAATCATTACAAGGTTTAACATGACGGATGCCAAGCCAATCAGTACACCCCTTGATCCATCCATTCAACTCAAAGCTGAAGGGGGAAAATCTGCAGACCAAAGTCTATTCAGACAAATGATCGGTAGCATAATGTATCTGATGATCAGGACGAGATCTGATCTAGCTGCTGCTGTCAGCATCTTCAGTCAATTTTCGGTCAATCCAATGCAAGAACATCACCACGCCCTCAAATGATTATTAAGATATATTAAAGGAACAGCCAATTATAAGCTGTACCTTAGACGTGATCAGGATCTAAGACTGATCGGTTTCAGTGATGCCAACTGGGGAGGAGACATTAACACATGACGATCAACCACGGGCTATATCTTCAACCTATCAGGAGGAGCCATCAGCTGGTCAAGCAAATGCCAACCAACCGTTGCCCTATCAACAACTGAGGCAGAATATATGGCATTAGCATATACAACGAAAGAAGCCATTTGGCTATGCACCCTATTGGATAAGCTAGGATATTTGCCAAATTGTGCAACAACCTTATTTGAAGATAACCAATCAGCAATTGCCCTCACTAAAAATCCAATTAATTATGCTCGATCAAAGCATATCGACATTCAGCATCACTTATTTGAGAGAAAGTTGAATCAAAGGTGATAGATATCATTTACATAGTAATAGATGAAATGATCACTGATGTATTAACTAAGCTACTTGCACGACCAAGACTTGAAATGTTGATCGCAAAAATGGGCTTATATAACTAACTTTTTTTCAAAATTTCTATTTCCTTTACTACATCATTCTTATCACTCAAGTAGTATTTTATATATAATTATTTATAGTAAATATACTTCATGGATACCATTCGTGACGTACAGTTGAATATTTTATTTTTATTCTTTTATTTTTATTTTTATTTATTTATTTTTATCAAGATATGTCAAGCAGGGGGAGTGTTAAAATTATTAGCTTATTATATCTCTCCTATCAATGATCAATCGTTACGTCACTCAATTGTGGCTTAGACGATCTTTGTTTTGTATCGACCAATCATAATTTAGCATTAATAAATACATGCATATTGGCTTCATAAGCCAGTGCACTCTTTTACTCCAAAACATACATTCAAAGATCAAATTTCAATATATTCAACCAATTGGAGATTTTCGAGATAGTGGCTGAGCACAATGGCTTGGTCACATGTGCAGGGAATGAGAAGCTATGTGCCATGCATGTTGGGACAATTGAGCTCAACGATGAGCTAAAATTATGGGATGTTTTATATATACCGGAAATCACCAGAAATTTAATATCTATGCAGGCATTGATATGTGACAGAAATAACATAATCTTCAAAAGCGACGGATCAGTAATTAAAATCAGCATGGATCACAAGGAAATCAAAATCGGACAAGCCAATGGCGACTTATTTCATTTATCAATATCACCAGAGCTACTAGAAGCAAACATCGCCGATTCCAAAATTGATGACTATACATTATAGCATCACTGGCTAGGCCATCCGGGCCAAAATACTCTGCAATCAATCAACAAATTTATCATAGGGCTCGGAGATGTGCGGCTGTTAACCGAACAAATCGAAATATGCGCTGGGTATGAATATACAAAGTCACACTGCAAGCCATTCGGACATGCGAAAAATCAATCAATGGAGCTTATTAGAAGGGTGTACTCAGATCTGTGCGGGCCAATGCCCACACCATTAGTCAATGGAGCAAAATATATATTAACATTCATCGATGATGCCACTTGCTATGTCACAACATATTTTATTGATAATAAAAGTGATACATTTGATCGATTCCAGGCATTCAAGGTATTCACTGAAATGCAATTGGGTCAAAAACTAAAAATTCTCTGGTCAGATGGAGGAGAAGAGTATGTAAATACCAAGATGCGTGAATTTTTAATCAAAAACAAAATTCATCATGAAATGACGACACCGGATATGCCGCAACAAAACGGTGTTACTGAATGATATAACTGGACATTGATAGAGTCAATCCGGGCTGTTAAAATCACTGCCGACATATCTAATGAACTTTGGGCTGAACTTGCGGCAAGTGCTACATATTTACGCAACCGATTGCTAACATGAGCTAATAAGGAGAGTGCTTCACCATTTGAATTATGGTATGGTTACAAGCTTGATATCAGTAACTTACACATCATATGGGCTGATGCATACATGTATATTCACAAAGGAAAAAGGTCGAAACTGGTGCCCCGATTCAAAAAGCTTAAAATGATTAGCTATTATGATGAAAAGAAAGCATACAGGCTCTGGGATCCAACCAATAGGAAGATAGAGATTAGCCACGACGTCACATTTGATGAATCTATTATATTAAAATCCCCAACAATCGTCAACCCAGAAGATCAAGAATATGTCATTGAAGCAATCATTAGAGAATGCAAGATTGATAAAAAAAAAGGCAATATCTAGTAAAATGGCTAGGCTATGATGATGATGATGACAATACCTAAGAGCTAATCGAACAATTGATCAACACTGAAGCTCTACAAATTTGGCAAGATCATATGCCAGAAGCTAATTTAATTGAATTGACTGATGACCCAATGACCTACAAGGAAGCAATTTCTCTACCTGATGCAAAGCTTTGGCAGAAAGCAATCAATCAAGAGCTTAAATTACTTAAGAATAATGACACGTGGACAATTGTATCTGAGGTACCTGTGGGACACAAACCGATTGAATGCAGATGGGTATTTAAAAAGAAGCTCAACACTGATGGATCAGTTGCCAGGTACAAGGTGAGATTAGTTGCCAAGGGATATTCACAACAGCAAGGAATTGATTATGATGAAACATTTGCTCCTATAGCAAAATTCACATCAATCAGAGCACTTTTATCGATCGGTGCAACCCTAAACTTAGAAATTCACCAAATGGACATAAAAACTGTATTCCTGAACAGCGATCTTAATGAGGAGATCTACATGATGGTACCTGAAGGAATTGACCAATCGGAGCTATCACCGAGAGCTGTGTGTAAGCTCAATCGATCATTGTATGGACTAAAGCAATCACCTCGTATGTGGAATCAGAAGATTGACAACTACCTCAGCCAATCAAATTTTACAAGACTACAATCAGATCACAGCATTTATCTAAGAAGAAAAAATGATTAATCGCTAATAATTATTGTCATATATGTTGACAATCTACTAATTCTAGCTGATTCAATGGAAACGATAAACAAATTCAAGGTAGAACTTAGCAATGCATTTGATATGATGGACTGTGGCGAAATTAAACATTTTTTGGGTATTCAAGTCATGCATGATTGAAAAACACACACAATCACAATTGATCAAAGTCACTTCGCCAATCAAATCATTACAAGGTTTAATATGATGGATGCCAAGCCAATCAGTACACCTCTTGATCCATCTATTCAACTCAAAGCTGAAGGGGGAAAATCTGCAGACTAAAGTCTATTCAGACAAATGATCGGTAGTATAATGTACCTGATGATTGGGATGAGACCTGATCTAGCTGCTGCTGTCAGTATCATTAGTCAATTTTCGGCCAATCCAATGCAAAAACATCACCATGCCCTTAAACGATTATTAAGATATATTAAAGGAACAGCCAATTATAAGCTGTGCCTTGGATGTGATCAGGATCTAAGACTGATTGGTTTCAGTGATACCAACTGGGGAGGAGACATTAATATATGATGATCAACTATGGGTTATATTTTCAACCTATCAGGAGGAGCTATCAGCTGGTCAAGCAAGCACTAACCAACCATTGCCCTATTAACAACTGAAGCAGAATATATGGCATTAGCACATGCGATAAAAGAAGCTATTTGGCTATGCACCCTATTGGATGAGCTAGGATATTTACCAAATTATGCAACAACCTTATTTGAAGACAACCAATCAGCAATTGCCCTTGCCAAAAATCCAATTAATTACGCTCAATCAAAGCATATTAACATTCAGCACTACTTTATTCGAGAGAAAGTTGAATCAAAGGTGATAGATATCATTTACATGGCAATAGATGAAATGATTGCTGATGTATTAACCAAGCCACTTGCGTGACCCAGACTTGAAATGTTGATTGCAAAAATGGGCTTATGTAACTAATTTTTAAAAAAAACTTTTATTTCCTTTACCATGTCATTCTTATCACTCAAGTAGTATTTTATATATAGTTATTTGTAGTAAATGTACTTCATAGATGCTATTCATGATGTACAGTTGAACATTTTTATTTTTATTTTTATCGAGATATATCAAGCAGGGAGAGTGTTGTAATTATTAACTTATTATATCTCTCTCTCATCGATGATCAATGCTACATCACTCAATCGTGGCTTAGATGATCTTTGTTTGTATTGACCAATCATATTTTAGCATTAATAAATACACGCATATTAGCTTCATGAGCCAGTACACTCTTTACTCCAAACACACATTCGAAGATCAATAATTTCAATACTATAGTGATAAACATTTTCACTATAAAAAAAGTAAATAATAATAGATTGGTAATCTATCTTTCTTGCAACCAGTTTCTTGATATATATATAGTCTTCATAAGTATAAAGTATAACAAAGGTAAGGATTAGAGCAAGTTTATGCACTAGTTCCTACTAATATATATTGAAATTATTAGCTTATTATATCTCTCCTATCAATAATTAATTATACATTACTCAATTATGGCTTAGACGATCTTTGTTTATATCAATCAATCATATTTTAGCATTAATAAATATATGCATATTGGCTTCATGAGCCAGTGCGCTCTTTACTCTAAACATATATTCAAAGATCAATTTTAACAGGTTATGAGCCCCAAGCTGCTCAAATTGTAACTCAACAACCTGAGATCTACACAATCATAGCAATTATAACTGCGATTACAGTAAGCATTTATTTAACATTATAAACAATACGTTAAACAATGCGATAAACAATATGACAAATGACACTGCGATAAAGCAATGTGATAAACAACATATAATGACATAGCATTTAATGACACAATGAAATATAGACAATCTATACACATCGTCATCAGCAACAAGATCGACAAGATTGCGGTTAAAACCAAAAACAGATAACAGATATCAAACCCTTGATGACGATAAAGGATTGGATGGCAACCATCAGAGCAATATAGGATTTAGCCTCGATTAACAGGAACAGATGGCTACAACGATCAGAAATTAGGAAGATAAATTAGATATGCTGACAATCTTATTAGGTGAATTGATAGCAAAAATTGACAAAACAAATGTATTACCCAGCGCACCAACCAATTAGAATGCAGCTACAGAAGGCAATATACCACAAATACAAATATAATCACTATCACCAATAATATCAACAAAGCTTAACAATCTAATGAAGAAGTACCTGAGATCGATCAACAAATTCGATGGATTAGGAGGCGTACCCAGATTGTTTGATTACTTTGATGCCATAGAGCAATTTATCACCAGCACTGATCTATCAATACAAAAGAAGAAAGTCAATGCAGCAATCAGTAAAATTACAGGTAATGCTAGAATGTGGCTATGGAGGCACGTAAATACATCAGGAGAATTTGATTCGTGGAATGAGCTTAAAGAGGCTATAATGCAAAAATATGCACCAATAGAACAATTGTTATGAATGTATAATAAGCTTGCGATGATGAAGCAAAAGGGATCGATCGAAGATTATAATGATGCATTCAACTGGATTATGGCGCAAATCGAAGACATGACTGATATAGAAGCTATACTGCAATATCTCTAGGGTCTAAGCCTCAGGTACCAGGAATTAATACTTGTGCAGGAGAATATGCCGACAATGCTGGAGGCTTTATAACTTGCATGCATCAGATTCGACCCGGATAGTAAACAAAGGTGTGATAAAGCCTACGTGACAGACTGAAGCAGCTACCAAGGTGGCTACCGAGGCAGCTACTGAGGCAGCGGTCACGATAACCAAGGCGGAAGTACCGGATAAGGCTGAGGCTACAACAACAATAACAGAAACAATCAAGGAGGTTATTATAATGACAGAGGCGACCGAGGCGGCGATCGCAGAGCCCATCGAGATAGGAATTTTTGGGGACATTCTCGGAAATATTACGTCTGTGAGGGAGAACACGGAATATTTCAATGCAATAAATTTAACAATTGGGTAAAAACAGAAAAAGAAAAGGCTAAACCGAGAGCCGAAGCAAATCTGGTGATTGGTACCATCATCGATTCAGGTGCCATACAACATATGTTCAACCAATGGGAGATTTTCAAGATAGTGGCTGAGCACAACAGCTTGGTCACATGTGCAGGGAATGAGAAGCTACGCATGATGCACGTTGGGACGATTGAGCTCAATGACAAGTTGAAATTACAGAACGTTTTATATGTACTGGAAATCACTAGAAATTTAATATCTATGTAGGCGTTAATACGTGATAGAAATGACATAACCTTCAAAAGTGACAGATCAGTAATTAAAATTGGCACGGATCATGAAGAAATCAAAATCGGACAGGCCGATAGCAACCTATTTCATTTATTGATATCACCAGAGCTACTAGAAGCAAACATCGCCGATTCCAAAATTGATAACTATACATTATGGCATCACTGGCTAGGCCATCCAGGCCGAAATACTCTGCAATCAATCAACAAATTTGTCACAGGGCTCGGAGATGTGCGGCTGTCAACTAGATAAATCGAAATATGCACCGGGTGTGAACATATGAAGTCACACCGCAAGCTGTTCGGATACACGAAAAATCGATCAATGGAGCCTATCAGAAGGGTGCACTCAGATCTGTGCGGGCCAATGCCCACGCCATCAGTTAATGGAGTGAAATATATATTAATATTCATTAATGACACCACTTGCTACATCACAACATATTTTATTAACAATAAAAGTGATACATTTGATCGATTCCAGGCATTCAAGGCATTCGCCGAAATACAATCGGGCCAAAAACTGAAGATTCTCCAGTCAGATAGAGGAGGAGAGTATGTAAATACCGAGATGCGCGAATTTTTAATCAAAAACGAAATTCATCATGAAATGACGATACCAGACATGCTACAACAAAACAGTATTACCGAATAATATAACCGGACATTGATGGAGTCGATCTGAGCTATTAAAATCACTGCCGACATACCTGACAAACTTTGGGCCGAACTTGCTACAAGTGCTACATATTTATGCAACCAATTGCCAACGCGAGCCAATAAGGAGAGTGCTTCACCATTTGAATTATGGCATGGTCACAAGCCTGATATCAGTAACTTACGCATCATATGGGCTGACGCATACATGTATATTCACAAAGGAAAAAGGTCGAAACTAGCGCCCTGATTCAAAAAGCTTAAAATGATTGACTATTATAATGAAAAGAAAGCATATAGGCTTTGGGATCCAACCAATAGGAAGATAGAGATCAGCTGTAATGTCACATTTGATGAATCTATTATATTAAAATCCCCAACAATCATCAACCTAGAAGATCAAGAATATGTTATTAAAGTGATCATTGGAGAATGCAAGATTGATGAAAAAAAGCAATATCTGGTAAAATGGCTAGACTATGACGATGATGATAACAACACCTGGGAGCCAATCGAACAATTGATCGACACTGAAGCTCTATAAATTTGGTAAGATCGCATGCTAGAAGCTAATTTAATTGAATTGACCAATGACCCAATGACCTACAAGAAAGCAATTTCTCTGCCTGATGCAAAGCTTTGGGAGGAAGCAATCAATCAAGAGCTTAAATCACTTAAGAATAATGACATGTGGATAATTGTACCTGAGGTGCTTGTAGGATGCAAGCCGATTGGATGCAGATGGGTATTTAAAAAGAAGCTCAACACTGATGGATCAGTTGCTAGGTACAAGGTGAGATTAGTTACCAAGGGATATTTACAACAGCAAGGAATTGATTATAATGAAACATTTACTCCCGTGATAAAATTCACATTAATCAGAGCACTTTTATCAATCAGTGCAACCCTAAACTTAGAAATTCACCAAA
Organism: Endogone sp. FLAS-F59071; assembly: GCA_003990785.1. Lineage (NCBI taxonomy): Eukaryota > Fungi > Mucoromycota > Endogonomycetes > Endogonales > Endogonaceae > Endogone > Endogone sp. FLAS-F59071. The sequence goes on from RBNK01000681.1 coordinate 19,969, forward strand.
TGGACATAAAAACTGCATTTCTGAATGGCAATCTTGATGAGGAGATCTACATGATAGTACTTGAAGGAATTGACCAATTGGAGCTGTCACCAAGAGCTATATGTAAGCTCAATCGATCATTATATAGACTAAAGCAATCACCTTATATGTGGAATCAGAAGATCAACAACTACCTCAGCCAATCAAATTTTACAAGACTACAATCAGATTACAGCATTTATCTAAAAAGAAGACAAAATGATCAATCGCTGATAATTATTGCTATATATGTCAACAATCTACTAATTCTGGCTGATTCGATGGAAACGATGAACAAATTTAAGGTGGAACTTAGCAATGCATTTGATATGACAGACTGTGGCAAAATTAAACATTTTTGGGTATTCGAGTTATATGTAATCGAAAAACACACACAATCACAATTGATCAAAGTCACTTCGCCAATCAAATCATTACAAGGTTTAATATAATGGATGCCAAGCCAATCAGTATACCCCTTAATCCATTCATTCAACTCAAAGCTGAAGGGAGAAAATCCACAGACCAAAGTCTATTCAGATAAATGATCAGTAGCATAATGTACCTGATGATCGGAACAAGACCTGATCTAGCTGCTGCTGTCAGCATCATCAGTCAATTTTCGGCCAATCCAATGCAAGAACATCACCATGCCCTCAAATGATTATTAAGATATATTAAAGAAACAGCCAATTATAAGCTGTGCCTTAGATGTGATCAGGATCTAAGACTGATCAGTTTCAGTGATGCCAACTAGGAAGGAGACATTAATACATAATGATCAACCACGGGTTATATTTTCAACCTATCAGGAGGAGCCATCAGCTGGTCAAGCAAGCACTAACCAACTGTTGCCCTATCAACAACTGAGGCAGAATATATGGCATTAGCACATGCAATGAAAGAAGCCATTTGGCTACGCACCCTATTGGATAAGCTAGGATATTTACTGAATTATGCAACAACCTTATTTGAAGACAACCAATCAGCAATCGCCCTCACCAAAAATTCAATTAATCACACTCGATCAAAGCATATTGACATTCAGCACCACTTTATTCGAGAGAAAGTTGAATCAAAGGTGATAGATATTATTTACATAGCAACAGATGAAATGATCGCTGATGCATTAACCAAGCCACTTGTATGACCTAGACTTGAAATGTTGATCGCAAAAATGGGCTTATGTAATTAACTTTCCTTCTTCAAAAACTTTTATTTCCTTTATCATGTCACTCTTATCACTTAAGTAGTATTCTACATATAGTTATTTGCAGTAAATGTACTTCATGAATACCATTCGTGATATACAGTTGAATATTTTATTTTTTATTTTTTTTTATTTTTATTTTTTTTCGAGATATATCAAGCAGGGGGAGTGTTGAAATTATTAGCTTATTATATCTCTCTCATCAACAATCAATTATATGTTACTCAATTGTGGCTTAGACGATCTTTGTTTGTATCAACCAATCATATTTTAGTATTAATAAATACACGCATATTAGCTTCATGAGCCAGTGTGCTCTTTACTCCAAACACATATTCGAAGATCAATTTCAATAATATAAAGTACTTTTATAGATCAAATCTTATAGAATATCCTTAGAAGCAATTTGAGCTTATCAATATATAAGTAATAAGTCTATTTTTTATATTGAGTATATAATATAAGAAATTACTAAATTATCTATAGTATATATATCTTTTTATATATCTTTATCTTTTTCAAGAAGATAAAGCTCTTAAAATTAGTATAATAAATATAAAATATCAGATACTACTAGATCAAATGCTTTAATACTAGATTTTTACAAGATAGCTCAGGCT
>RBNK01000682.1:0-21813 GCA_003990785.1 Endogone sp. FLAS-F59071
GCCTTCTGTAGCTGCGTTCTGATTGGTTGGCGCACTAGGTGATGTGATTGTTTTGTCGATTTTTACCATCAATTTGCCCATTAGGGTTGCAAGCGTGTCTAATTTATCTTCCTGATTTCTGATCATTGTAGCCATCTGTTCCTGTCGATCGAGGCTAAATGCAATATTGCTCTGATGGTTTCTATCCAATCCTTTGTCGTCATCGTCAGGGGGTTGATATCTATTGTCTGTTTTTGATTTAGATCGCAATCTTGTCGATCTTGTTGCTGATGATGATGATGCGTATAGGTTGTCCATTTCGTCGTGTCGCGTCGTTGAGTGCTACGTCGTTACGTGTTGTTTATCGCGTTGCTTTATCGCGGTGTCGTTTGTCGCGTTGTTTATCGCTTTGTTTGACGCATTGTTTACGATTTTAAATAAACACTTACAGTAATCGCAGTTGTAATTGCGTAGATGATTGCGTAGATCTCAGGTTGTCGAGCTGCAATTCGAGCGGCTCGGGGCTCATAACCTGTTGAAATTTGATCTTCAAATGTGTGTGTTTGGAGTAAAGAGCGCACTGGCTAATGAAGCCAATATGCGTGTATTTATTAATGCTAAATTATGATTGGTCGATACAAACAAAGATCGTCTAAGCCACAATTGAGTGACATATAATCAATCATTGATATATCAATCATTGATAGAAGAGATATAATAAGCTAATAATTACAACAATTACTTGGTCTACTAGCTGATAAGCTTTTCTACCATAAACAAGCTTAAAAGGGGTAAACTTTATTGTTTCTTATTTTATTGTTCATAGTGTAAATAAGGTAGAAGGTAAGTACAGATCCCAATCTCCTCCTTGTAATTGTACTACTTTAGCAATTATATTCTTAATAGTTTGATTCATCTATTCAGTAAGTCCATTTCCTTGGGGATGGTAGGCAGTAGTCTTTATCTGGTAGATCCCGAAGTGTTGCATTAATATCTGTATAAATTCATTAATGAATTTGGTTCCTTGATCAGAGGTCATTTTATAAGATATCCCATAGTGGTAGATAATATCTTCATAGATAAAGAGTGCAATGTTAAGGACATCTGCAAGGGGCAAGGCTCTTGCTTCAAGATACTTAGTTAGGTAATCTACTGCTACTACAATATATTGATTTTCTCTGAGTGTTCTTGGTAGCAGTCTAACAATATCTATTCCAATATGTTTGAAGGGTCCTCCAGATACAATTGGTTATAAGGTCTTGACTTCCTTTCCTCGGCACCTCTTCTGGCAAGTATCGCATCTTCTGATATATTCTTTAATATCTTTGTACATATTCTTCCAATAGTATTTTTCTGATAATCGCTGATATGTGTTGTCTATGTCTATATGTCCTGCTAGCTAATGATTATAAGAGACCTGAAGTACCATCTGCTTTTTGTATTCAGGAACTACAAGTCATATCTGTCCTTTGTGTCATCAGTAAAGTATATTATCCTTAATAAAATAGTTAAGTACCATTGTCCATATGCTGTTGATTGTTTTCATTCATCATCCCAGTAAAGGTTAAGTTACTAAGGTAATCTAAATATCTGTTATAAAGTTTAGTATCTATTGGGTAGGTATATTCTTTTTAGTTCAGGGTGTCAATCTTGGATAAATTGGGGTAAGTATAAGAGAGTGTCCACATTTTGATAATTCCATCCTTTTCTACATTGTATTATAAAATCATATTCCTGCAGTATAGCTAGCCATTGTACATACATTCCTATTAGATTCAGTTTGTTCCAGAGCTATTTGAGGGCTGAGTGGTCTATTATCAGGGTAAACTGTTTTCCAATCAGGAAGTAGTGGAAGTGCTATACAGCCCAAATAACTGCTACACATTCTAGCTGGGTGGCTCTATAGGAAGATTCTGCTCCATAGGTAGCTCATCCTGTATAAGTAATTATATACTCTCCATCTTTGTCATCTTGTACCAAAATTACTTTAAGTCTGAATGATGATACATCTGTATACAACTTGAACACCTTCATAAGGTCCAATCTTGCCATTACTAGTATATGGGTAAGTGCTTTCTTAATTAGACAAAAGGTAGTTTGTACAGCTGGCATCCATTTCTATACTCTTCCTTTTCTTTGCAATATATATAGGGGTGTAGTAATTTCAGAGTAACTAGAGATAAATCTTTTATAGAACTAAACCAGTCCTAAGAATCCTTGTAAGGTCATCTTATCTTGTGGGGTTGGAAATGCTTTAATGATTTCAGTTTTCTTCGAATCTAAGCAGATTTCTCCTCTATTGATTATAAATCTGAGATATTTAATTTTCTTCTATCTAAAGTAGCATTTTGTTAGCTTGATTCTTAATCTGTATTTTCTAAGTCATTCAAATACTTCCTTTAGAATTACTATGTATTCTACAAAGATCTCAACATAGATGTTGATATCATCAATATACACAATTACTCCATGTCTAATTAGATTATAGAAGATTTCATTTATTATAGCTTAGAATATAGTAGGTATATTGCAGAGTCCAAAGGACATATTTGTGAATTTATACTGTCTAAACAGTGTAACAAATGCTGATTTCTCCTGTGCTTCAGCTGTCATTCCAATTTAGTTATATCCTACTTATAGGTTAAGAGTTAAGTAGATTTGTATCTTCTTCAACATGTTCTATAAGTCTTCTAAGTGCAGAATTAAGTATGCATGCTTCTTGGTGACTGAGTTCAACTTGTGGTAGTTAATAACTATTCTCTGTCTATCTTTCTTTGGTACTATACTAATAGGTGATGCCCAGGGGCTCTTCGACCATATAATCACTTCTGACTCCAATAGTTCTTAAACATGCTTTTATACAAAGTTATAGTAGTTGGCTAGCAACCTGTAGGGTACTTGCTTGATTGGTTTGGCATCTCCTATGAGTAAAGAAGGCTTGGTCTAGGAGATCCTTGAAGCTGATTACAATAATATCCTCATATTCCTTCAGTAGGTCTTGTAACTGTTTTTTCTGATTTGGTAACAGATTTTCATTGAGGGAGTGGATGTGCTTCTTAGCATTCTTCTGGTTGTCCAGTCTCTCCATTATTACATTTGCCTGTCCAGTAGATCCAAATCCTTTCTTTCCATGTTGTATTTCTTCTAAGTTTTTCACTTCTTTTAAAGGTTGCTGTTCATATTTGATGATTACAATTTGGGCAATCCGATCTCCTTAGTATACTTTGAATTGGCTGTGGTTGTAATTAACTAATTCGATCTCAATTTCTTCTCTATAGTCTGAATCAATTAATCTGAGAAAGGCTCTTATTCTAAAGTTATAGTAAAGTCCACTTCTTGCCTATACTTGTATACATTGTCTAGGTAGTAGGTCGATAGTGATTCCAGTTTTCACAAAGGCTGATGATTTTAGTTCTAGAGTACAGTCTTCATCTGCATATAGGTTATAATCTGCAGCTTCTTCAGTTTTTCTCTTTGGTATAATTGCACTTTCTGTCAGTTTCTTAACTTGAGTTGCTGTTTCCTTTTCTTCTACTGTGAATGCTTCTTCAAAAGTAGGAATATTAGATTCCTTCCACTATTCGTAAGTTGTATCTTAGGATAGGTTCTGCTATAAGTCCTTTCATTACTAGTATCATATACTAATACATTTATTAGAGTGAATTATTTCTTCTAAGGTGATAATTTCTTCCTCTAAGTCTAAATCACTTTCTTCAATTAGAGTTAGTTCATTATCTTCATCATCATCTCAAAATAAGGCTCTTACTTCAGCAGGTGTCTGAGTGGTATAGACTTTATTATTCCCTTCATCAAGTATTTCCTCATCTTCATTTTCTTCAGATACTATCTATTCTTGTTCTTGATTATAGCGTTCACTCTACATTCCATAATAGTTGATAATATGGTTTATCTAGATATTTGACCTAATTTTCACATTCCCAAAAGTCATAGGGATTGACTTCATCCTAATAGTATCCCTGTAGGTAGATGTTGTAGTTTCCTCAGAGGTATCCTTTGCCAATATGTCTAATATTTATCTAAAAGCAATCCCAAACTTCTCTAGTATTATCTGCGAATGAGTGAGGGTTCCCTCCATTATATGGTCCTTGATTCATTGAGAGTAGAGTTCTTTAGAGAGTCTGTGATAATCTTAGTTTCTTGATCCTTCTCTCAGATAGTAGGTGCATTTCCAAGATATCCTGATAAGGTATCAATTTTATATTACTATAGGTGCATATCATTTCAGTACAATAAATATATTGTTCACAGAATGGACATCTAGTATTCCTCATGTTATATTCGATCAATTGGTTCTTTTCTAAGGGCATCAAGTAGTGGTATTCACTGTGAATCACTACATTAGCTTTTTTTTCTTCTATCATGTTGAGATGTGTCTGTCTAGGAGTTATTTCTTTGTCTGTATTACTTTCATCTTCCAGTCTCTAGGTGAGTTTTAGTACTACTTCTTTCTGAATATCTAGAGGTATGCTGAACTTTCTTCTATAGTTGATAAAGATTAATCTTTGTGCATCTAAGTCGATTCTGGTCCTGGCTTTCTTTAACTAACTATTATCTAAGACTGTATTGTAGGATTATACATTGGTGATAACTATTCTGATGGATATGATTTCTGTTCCAAACTGAACTGGTACTTCTTGGAGTACTCCTAAAGGTATACTGCTTTTTCCACTTACAACAACTAAGGTAGAGATGGTGGGTTCATTAATATCCCATCCTAGATAGTCTAGGAAATGCTTGGCAATAATACTAACTCCTGCTCCTATATTAATAATAACTAAGTATGCCAAACCTCTAATATTATATTGTATATAGATGGATGAGATATAGATTCACTCCTCTTGTTCTTTGGCAGTATTAATCTCTTCAAATTGAATAGTTGGTTTGGTCTCAGTAATTTGCATCTTTACCTTCTGCTTTGTTAATAGTGTGATCTGGAAGAGTTACTTAAAGGTAATATTGGCCTTCTGACTAGTAATATCTTACCAAGAGTTATATTCAAATTTCCTAACTCTTCTAGGCTTCTTCTCCTTATTCTCCTCTTAATCTGTCATTTCTTTATCTCCAGTGGCTGAGATAACTGTCTTGCTGGGTTGCATTATCTGTTTGAAGGCTTTATCTCATTAATCTTTATTTAGCTGTTGTCTTTATGTTGGTTTCTTAGGTTTTTCAATAATAACTTCAGGTTCTTGAGCTAGTTTCTTCTTTAGGTAGGGAGTCTTCCTAGTGGTAGTATGGCTAACTGTTTCAACAGAGTAGGCTTCTAAGTATTTCTTACTAAATTCTTCATCTTTTTCCTCAATTTCTTGCACTACATTGACATGGTTAACTTTCTTCTCTTTCTTTTTTTCCTGACCTTCCTTCTAACTTCTAGTTCAGCAATCCTTAGCGAAGTGACCATGTCTTCTACAGAGGAAACAATTCATCTTAGTTTTATTATGTTCTTTAGCAACAAAGGTTCCTTTTGGTTGCTTGTTCTGATAGATCATCTTAGCTTCAAGATCAGTGATATGTGCTGTCATTTTGGAGAACATCTTGGTAATCTTCTCTATTTCATCCTTGTGTGTTGTCTTTTCTGTTTTTGCTATGACTGTTGGTTTAATAGTGTTCTCCTTAGGTGGTTTAGCTGATACTGATACTATTTGAACTACAGATATTCCAGTATTAAATTTCCTGCATAAGTCTTGTGGTAACTTATCATATAGAGATGCCAAATGTCTTACTTCAGTATCTCAAAAGGCTTGTGCCATTCTGACTTTCTCTTCCATCTTGCAGGGACCAAACCTCTTGATATAGCATTGGAGATCTGCAGATAAGCCATTTATGAATACTATTTCTCATATAACTGGGCTGGTTTCTCCACAGAGTTGTATATACTAATCAATGGTAATAACTCAATCTTCCAGATACTGGTTGATTGATATCTTTATGTTGAATAGTTGCTCTTTAATCGATTCTTGCTTCTATTTAGTAAAATATTTCTCTTCTAACTAAGTTCTAGTAGTATCCCAATGAGCAGCAGCTATTACTGCAGGTGTAGCTCTATTTCTGGCTGCTGCAGTAGCTGCAAGGAGTAATCCTCCTAGTCTGGTGGCTGTTGCATCTGTTAGGACTATACGATATGTTTCTCTTATAGGTCCTCTAAGTTGAGCAGCCAGAATAGTAATCTATTGAGTATTAGCCATTCCTTTAGCTGTGAAGTAGCTTTCTAAATTATTCAAAAATTCTTGAATATACTCTTTAGTATATCTATAAAAGGTAGGTAGTCTGTCTGCTATGGTTTCTTCATCCTCTTAGAGTCTTCTCCTAGGTAGCTATAGTAATGCGAGCAGTAGTAGTAGTAGTGCTGTTCTTGCTTTTGTCTTTCACTATGAGTTTCAGCAAGTTTAGTTACATAATATAGATAATAAATTGATTGAGGTGTCAATTGATTTCCTGCCAGTTAGCACTAATTGTGATGGACTAAAATATATTAATGGCGAAATACTCAGAATTAAACAAGTATAGAAAATATATTTTAGGGGTCTTAGCAGTTTATGCAGTAGTATTTTAAGAAGGGTAATGTATCTGTGTAAGTGTTAATTAGCAAGATTTAAGTGCAATTAATTGAATAAAGTATATATTAGTTAGATTCTCAAAACTATCTCAATTATTTACTCCTAGAGTAAGGCTTTTAGTATCCCTTGGGTTGTCTGTTATAAGCTTCCTTAGCTTGTTGCAGTCTGAATTTTATTGATAATTGTAAGTGAAGTATTTATAAGAAATTACAAGGTGCTATATAGGTAGCTACCCAGATTACTACTCAAATTTCTAATTGGCTCAGCTAAATATAAGATATAAATTAATTAGCTAAGATATAATAAAATGATATATTAGGTTATAATATAATTGAGTGGTGAAATAATATATCAGATCAAAATACTATTTTAGATTATAGTGTGATTACAGATCTTAATAATACTAAAGGTTTTAATAACATTAAGAGTCTTAGTATTATTAAAAGTCATATGACTGTAATCTCACATGATTAAAATATATATTGTTACAAAATGTTCCATCACAATATATCTTTATTTAACTGATCACACTTATTCTTATCAGTTAACACTTATATATACAACCCTTCTTAAGATACTACCATATAATCTGCTAAGATCCCTGAAATATATTTTCTATACTTACTTAATTTCAAAGTATTTTGCTACGTATTAATATATTTTAGTTCATCACAATATCTAAATACAATTAAATTATAATATAGAGATAAAGTAGCTATACTAAATAAATAAAAGAGTATACTTAAGAATACTTATTAGAAAGATTAGAAAATAGAAATTAAGTTGTAGTAGTAAAATGTGAGTGAGTATTATAAGATATTTATACTACTTTGATTAATAATAAAAATTATTATTAGATAATTGTAATTTATATAATATGTGAAATTATAAATAATATAAATTTTTTTTTTTTTAATAATAAGCTTAGTTAGAGAAGCTATACTAAGAGAATTATTAGAAATACTTTTATTATTAAAATACTACTAAGGATAATGATGCTAATACTCAAAGTAACAAAGATTCCTTACTCTTAGAACTTATCATTTTCAATAATTCTAATAATTTCAGAGCTTTAGAAATAATTACAATAGTCTCTAAAGCCTTCAACAACCTTGAAGTCTCTATAGCTCTTAATTTTGTAACCTGTGAAGTTCCAAAAACTATAACAAGTGATAATTTACAAGAAGGTATCATTCTTCTAGCCTCTAAAACTGATGATGATAACTCTCTTACTATACCATAAATAATTTATAAAACCCATACTTATGAGATCATTTCTATAACCTTCAAAGATATCATTCCTATACCCCCTTAGAACTATAATAAAGTTCAAGTATTTGATGAAGTCCAAGTATTCAGTAAAGTTCTAGACTTTACTGAAAACTTCATAGTTACAACAGACTTCAGTGAAAACTAGGTTCTTAACAAAAACTCAGTTATTAGTGAAGTTCACCTCCAAATTAGCAACTTCTATAAAATTCCACTACATATAATATTCCTTAGTATTCTTTAATATATTATCATAATAACTACTTATTTTAGCCTTAGCTCTCAATTTTATATAAATACCCTCTTTATTTTTATTTAATAAATTTTTACCTGAGCTTGAGCCTAAATATAAAGTTTAAGACCTAAACAAAACTAGTAAAGAAGTATTTGCTTAATGAATTCAAGTTGAGAAACTTACAAAAGCTTTTAGATATTGACCAATTAACTTAATTGTTAATATATATCTAAGAACTTACAATCTTTTACACTTTATAAGATACTTATTCTTAATTTGAGTATTATTTCACCTATATCTTATCTTATACTCTATAATCTCCTAAACATATAAAACTTAGCCCAGCTATTGATTCCTGATTGAGCCTCTAAATCTTTTATATTTAGCTAATCCTAGAGTCTTATTCTTATAATAAGTAACTTTGCAGAGTATATTTTTTAAATCTACTTGTTATAGCTGAGAAGATAGAGCTTAGCAAGTTGAGTAATAAATACTAGATTAAGGTAATCTAAGCAATTATTATAGATAGTAAAGATAAAATTAACTAAGATACTTCTCTAAAGATAAATAACTAAACTTACTGATTTCCTTCACTATTTAAAGATTTTTCATTCTTATACTTATCTTTGTTTATAACTATACACTTACTGACTTTCTTAAAGAACTCCTCAACTTCATATATAGAAATATTGATAGTATTTTAAACTTTAAAGATACTTTTAATTATTTTTCTCTATATGATCTTTTACTAAATCTTATATTTAATTATTACTTCTAATTTACTTTTATTAGAAGAATATAATATCTAAGACTTTACTTGAGAATAAGTATGCTGCCAAATAAAGATATTAAAGCTAATAGTTAAGTTATAGTTAATAATAGAAAAGAAAAATTAAATGATAATAGAGAAAATAAAATAATAATAATAGTATTAAAGTAAAATTAACTCTATCAAGTGATAGAAATCTAAAGTAATAGGCTAGAGGAACTGATCAGATACTTGTTTTTAACCAGTAGCTTAGACTTTAGATACTAGAGCTTCAAGTACTAGAGCTTTAGATACTTAGCTTTATTGAAGATTAATAATTATTATATATATGTATCTAATAGTATAATATAATAAAAGCTATCTAATATAACTAATTTAGATTATAATATTAAATAAAATATATTAGATCTATAAGTAAATATAGTAAGACCTATATCTATATATCTCTTTATAACTAATCTCTTTATATTGACCCTACTCTCTTATTATAGTTTAATAAGCTATATTATAATAGATTATAAGCTTTATATAGCCTTACTAAATATAAATATCTTATTTATTCAAAAGTATACTATATAACTAAATAAGTCTAAAAAACCCTTTGAGATCTGAGATTTATAAACACATCTAAAGCTCTTACTATTTTTACAAGATCTCTAAGATCTTACTTAAGAATTTATAGATCACTAGTTACTATCTTTATCTGTAGACTACTAGTTGCTATATCTGCTATTCAACTAGACTTTATCATTTGAGATCTTTAAAATAACTAAATAAATTTCTAAGAAAGTCAACTTACCTTTAATAAAGATAACAATAACCTAGAAGAATATAAAATAGCTAAGTTTAATAGACTTAAATCATTTAAAGAATAAGTTAATAAGAAAGAAAAAAATAAACTTAGTAACTTTAAGTAGAAAATACAAGCTCTTTATAAGAGATACAATATCTTAAATAAAGCTTTTAAATAGCTATAATTAGAATACTATAGCTTAGATAGTACTGAATAGTAGAAAAACAACTTATATCATAAGCTAAGTATCTAAAGCTCTAGTAAATATTACTATAGTTTAGATGATATCAAACAGTAGGAAAATAACTTATATCATAAGCTGATTACTTAAAGCTTTAGCAAATGCTACTGTAACTTGAATAGTATTAAACAAGAAAACAACTTATACTATAAACTGAGTACTTGAAGCCTTAATATCTGAAGCCTTAATGCTCAAAGCTCTAGAGCTTAAAACCTTAGTAAGTATTAAGACTATAAGTATCAAGATGATAGTAAGCATTAAGAATATGTTAAATATTGAGAAAATATCAAGTATCAAGATGGTGAGTATCAAGACTACAAGTATCAAGACTATAAGTATTAATTTAAGTATTGAAATGACAAGTATTAAGATCATAGTAAGTATTAAGAAGATATTGAATATCAAGATAATAATAAGCATTGAGACTGTGAGTATTAAGACTATAAGTATTAAGAAGAAGATAAGTATTGACTCAATGATAAGCATCAATTTAAGCATTGAGTTAAAGATAAGTATTAAGTTGAAGATGAGCATCAAGCCAAATATAAGTATTAAAACTATGAGTATCAATTTGAGCATTAAGACTATAAGCATCAATTTAAAATTTGAGATAAACTGAATGAAGGTGAATCTAGACTTTATAGAAGTTCATTTAAAGATCATAGATTATCTAAATTTCATAAGTCAGATCATCATAGACAACCTAGACATCATCATTATTATCAAAGTAGAAGCTTATTACTAGCATTCAGCAACTAGCTAAGTGATGTTAGTATAATATAATAGAATACTAAGTTATGAAAATGATTCTTATATATAATGGTTTTAGGGGTATAGCAAAGCTTCTAAAATTCTTTATGGGGAAACCTGTTCAGTTCACCCTCGATTCGCAGAAGATTATGTTGTTGCCTCTACCCTTGCTGTGTGTTGTAATGGATGTAGGATTGCCTTGCCCCTTGACACCTCTGTCGATACTTTGTCATATTAAGTGGGAAACACCGTGCTCTGTCCATTGGGATCTTGGATATCTTCCAGTTGATCTGTCGGACTCAGTAGGCGGTAATGAACCTTCGGGGAAGGGGCAGCGAGATCACCAAAATTGACGGCATGATAAAGACATGATAAAGACGACATAAGCAATTCAATCAGATGAGTATCTAACCTTTTATTTTATTTTTCATTTAGAATGGTCAATGCATGCTCTAGTTGCTGCTTACGCGAGCCTGGTTGGCGCTCTCTCAATCCTGAGACCAATAGTAGAAAGACGAGTAATTTTTTATTTTAGTTTTTTCCGTCTCTCTTTACAATATGAACGTTTGAGGGAATAATAAGTAAGTTATTAGGTGACTGTCCCTTGACAGTCACCAGTCTCCCGACACGCCCGACACGAACACGCGTTTCTTCATCACCCATGGCTCGTTACACCGACACACATCGCTTGTTTTTGCAAGCCTTGATATCTTGTCGTACTCTAAAAGAAGCGGAGGCTATTGAAATTTACCTCAAGTGCTGCGAACTCACTGGCGGTACGTGTAACTCGCTCCTAAAGCTCATGTAACTTTCGGCTCGTTAATAATTATCTACAATACCGACGACACAGATGAGGGGACCGAAGATGGGTTCCCCAATTTCATTGCCACTGTCAATGACGGTGTCAGCCAGCTTGACTTGGAGGTGAGAAAGATGCTTGACGAAATAGACGGCGAGCCAAGCTGGGCATTGGTGAGTACGTGGACGAGGCTGGGCTCTTCCAACCTGTTTAGAGCGAGCTAGTGTGTTTGCGTAGTTTACGGATTTTCATATGCGTTAAAAACAAAAATCACACACAAATCTCTCCGTAGGTCAACACAAACGATGACGAGATCGCCCAACTCGCCACCGAATACTCGGCCGCTGAGATCACGTACTTCAAACGCTTAGTGAGGAATATTTCGAAAAATCCCATTTTCCGCAACATATTTAGACGATACAGGAAAGTAATTCACTTTACCTGGTGGCTTCCGATCTCCTTTGTCCTCTTCAGATTGATTTGATTGTCCACGCCGATGATGAGGCCTTCTCCGTAACCTCCCTTGTTGCCCTCCGTGAGGCCTCGAAGCTCAAGCCGTCCATCAGTAAGTCCGCTGCGGAGACGCTGCTCGACAGATTCGTGGCCGACGGATGGCTAATCAAATCGAGGTGCGTGCGACGTTTTGGCGGTTCCGTATTGGTAGTAGAAGAAAGAATAAACGATATCGTTGGCATACCCTCATTCATATCTTGGTGTTATTGCTTCCAAAATCAGAACTGGCCGGTACTCGATGAGCACGCGCTGCCTGCTCGAGCTCCAGGGCTACCTTCGCGAGGAGTACGAGGAGGACATTCTCGAGTGCACGCTATGCCTTGATATCCTCACCAAGGTACATTGACCCCTTGGCGCCTCAGGCAACGTTAGAAAGAGATCGGGAACCCATTTTATAGAAGTCTTTACTATAGCTAATATTCTAAATTTGACTGAAATGCGTATCGTTAGGGCCAACGCTGCGATCTCCAGAAATGCTCGGCCCGCCTCCATCACCACTGCGCGCGCAATTACTTTGCCCGCAACCAAGACGAGGCCGCTGTGTGCATGACATGCAAGACTGCGTGGCAAGTCAGGAACGTTGTGGGTGACGACGGGCGCACAGGTCACGATAATAGGACTAGCAAGCCCCAAGAAAGAGGCATTAGTAGGAAAAAGAAACGTGTGGTGAGGGAGGAGGGAGAGGACGATGCCATGGACGTGGAACGGCAAGAAGTATCAGAGGAAGAAGAGCCACTCGAGAGGCGGCCAAGGAGGAAGGTGGAAAAAGGCAAGGGGAAGGCGCGAGCAGGGATTGGCGAGGAAGAGTGGGAAAGCTAAAGGAGAGGGCACGCTCGAAAGGCGGCAAGTATATTGTACTTTGTGGAGAGGATGTCTAAGAAATTTGCGAATCGATAATTATCGTGCATTTTTTTTTTTTTTTTTTTTATTTTTTTTGAGTTATTTTGGTAATTCGCACTGGAGAAAGTACATAGTATTATCATCACCTAGTATAGTATTTTAATTGCAAGAATTCCATCAACATAACAAGATCTGGATCCGCATCGCCATTTTATTTAGTCCGCTCCGCCACTCATTCTGATCTTCTTGAGGGAGCGGCGGACGCCGATGTGGGCAGGATGCACGAGGGCACGAAACGAGCAAAATGAAAAAAATCATGACATCAGTACACTCAACCCAGACCCAGGGCACAACATGGCACAGTTTCCTCCGGTGTTGGGGAGGTGGAATCGCGGTTGACTCCTGTTAGTTACATTTCAAGGCGCCTAGATGATCAAGGCTTGTTTAGATTAATGTCTGAGTGGCAGAGGAGAGTTAAGCAAGTTGAGAGTAGATATTTGTAGCTTGAAGTATAACAAAACTATGATTTTTCGTACACATTGTTCAGGTCCAGAAAACATTCAGAGACAACTCATCTCTGGCCGGATTACAGTCATTATAATTATATCGCGCATAAATTATAGCACCGTTTATTGCACCATGTGCTAAAGCCATTTGAATACTGCACAATAGACTGATACATAGTCTAAAACCCCCCTTCCCGCTGCTACCATCATGACACCGGCTTGCGCTCCCAAATCTTGATATCGACGTAAAATATGCGCAAAAAAATCCACAGTCAATAAAATAATCTCATTTTACCAACCCAATAAAAAAATTCCACCACTTCGTCCTCCTCTCTCCAAAGACCTACCTGCACGTAGCTCTCAGATAAAAAGATCATCTGCGGCATAATTTCCTCGACAATGAGGTCCTGGATCTGGTACCACTGCTCGGTGGCACGGTCGCGCACGTGTACTTTATAGTTGCCGTTGCCTGGACCCGGTTTGCCTTCGTGGCAGATGTTGGCTAGCAAGTCGTAGTGCGTGCCGAATTTCTCAGTCTCGGGAGACTCGACAACTGGTATGTGTGTGTGTGTGTGTGTGTGTACAATTGTTCGAGTGTGTGCGTTGGATATGAGAAACCATGGGCTAAGTATAATAATAATACAAACACAATGAATATCAGGACGAAAAACATACAATCCGCCATATCAATGTTCTTGATCGGGAAGTTGACAATGGTAGGGTTTTTCTCCTTTGCCCAGTTGTTCTTGGTGAAACGCTTGATGTGGAAGATGAGATACTGTGGTAGGCGCATGATTTTGTAGCGCTTTAGACTACCCGCGGATTCCTAAGTGCACAGATTTGTCACATTAATAAATACAGTCAATCCGATAGAGTAACAATTCAAACAAAAAAAAAAAAAAAAAAAAAAAAAAAAAAAAAAAAAAAAAAAATCTTACCTGAGCCGTCCGGCCATCATATTTCGCGAGGATAGTGGTCAGCGGGACCTATTGGTGGTGTGGTAAGTTGAAGGCGGAAGCAAGAGCTCTATCAAATTTCTCTAGGCACACCTGATGATCACACTAAAAATCAAAATCTAGATTCGTACCTGGGGAATAATGTTCTTTTCCGCTTCGTCCTGATACAGTGGTGGAGGCGGTAGGTCCAAAGTCAAAAAAAGGAATGGCGAAGACGTCGTTGTGATTGCTGGAAATCGCATAGAATGAACGAAAATCGAGTCGTAAAGAGTTGTGTTAGTAGCTGATGTATAAACGTGCGCGTAGGTCACCTTATAACCTCCTCCGCGAAAATTAAAAAATGAACGTAATTATCACCTCGATCACTGTCAAAGATGCGCGTCGTCTCGTCGTTTTTTGGTTCCTCTTTCGCCAGTAAAATCTGTGTCTCAACCCTAACCTCCCCTTGGAATATTTCGTATATGATACCTGTAAGTAAAACGGAGTGATGCATGCATAGTGAGAGATCAATCAAATATCAAATGTAGCGAAGAATAGCAGGAGAGAATATGCATACTGCTATTCTTCTTCCGCGTTCCGCCGAGATCTTTGTGGAGGGTGTTCAGGAACCACGACATGAAATCGATCGGGTCGCTCTGCTCTGTCAGCTTAAACCGCTTCTCGCTCGAATTTGAAATTTCCTGCAGAAAATTAAAATAAAATAAGGTTAGCCAGCGTTCAATGTACCTAGAAAACATACACCATGCGCAGTCTGCAACTCTTATAAATAAGAAGAAGAAAAAGAAGAAGGAAGTGAGAGGGCACCGTGAAAGTTAAACCTCATATAAGCTATCCAGACGCACACCCCTTACCTGGAGTAACTCATGAGGGCTCACTTGTCCCTTGAAAGCACGTGGGTTCCATATCTTCCTCACCAGCATGCCGAATCTCATGACTAATGCACCCCAATATATATATATATATATATTGCATATGATTAGCAATAGATGGGGAACTGCCAAATATAGCCATAAAAATAACAATATAAAAATAAAGCGCACAACAACACCACGAAAGGAACTTTTAAAAGACGTACCCAGCTGTGACTTATTCTGCTCCTCAAAATCCTCCAGGATAAAGAAGTCTCGCAACGGCGGGATGTGTACAAAGGCTTGTATAGCGACATTGACGTAGTCGTTTGCCTTGACATTATTGAGACCCACAAAACCTATGAAATAATGGAGAAGCAGGATGGTGAGCCAGTTCGTTGGAAGAAAAACACGTGTAAAGAAATCAAATACACACCTGCGACGCGCGCGACGAAAGAAACAGGCACATACCAGGTAGATATCGCCTGTTGTTGAGGTCATACGAGTGTTTCGAGATCCGGTCTAGCTGCTGCACTTGTTCTTTTGTAAATGTCGGATGCACGGTGTACTGTGTTTTACAAAAAGACGCGACTTAGATACAATGGCAGACCAGTGCTTATTAAACTGCTCGAATTGCGCGATCAAAATAAAAAATACCTTGATGTCATCAAGGGAGGAGTCGGTGACCTCGTATCCGTCCGGTAGAACGTAGGCCTATATTAGCAATGTTCATGGATGAGCGCCCCAATTATTTAGTACCTACAAAAAGTTGACGGATTGTGAGTGCTTACCTTGAGCGTGTGCAGGTTGATGTACACATGGTGGTCCTCGTGTAAGCTGTGAAAGTATGCGTGAGATGTTTTGCCACGACCTACGAAAATTATGCACGAATAGAAAAATCATGAATTTTTGAGGATGTGGATATTTGAGTCATTCCTATGTCTCTGCATGGATGTTTTGTTTTCGAGAGATACTAGGATTCATGTTTGCAAAAGTAAAGAGTAAGAGAGCCAAAAAGTAAAAAAAAAAAAGCGTGTCGCTCACAAAAGGCGCTGACCTTGAAAATATTTGCCACAAACCAGACAAGCGTAAACATTTAAGTTTGTGAGGGATACCGAGCACACCTTTTCAAAGTCGAAATCGAGCATGTAGCGGTTGATGGTGTCGAGATACAGATCTCGCGACACTTGCTCGGTGGATGCAGACGCGGGCGGCGAATCTGCTTTGCTGGCGACAGCGTCAGTAGCATCACCGACGCGACGTTTCTTGGGGTCCGGCTCAGTGGAGGTGGTGCCTTGGGTCTGTGGGACGGTGGGGTTGTGGTTGTCGGCCTGGCGCTTTGCGGTCGAGGACATTGTGGCGAAGGGGCGAAGGAGTATTTGAGTATTTGGGACTGTGTTTACGGCTTTGAACTTTTTCGGTTTTGGCGGTCACAAAGATTTGCGTGTCAGCCATCAGCCCATCAGCCATCCTTTGCATCCATCCTTTGCATCCATCCTTTGCATCCATCCTTTGCATCCATCCTTTGCATCCTTCGCGATGGCTCCCATCGGCGTAAGTATCCATCATCACACCCCGCTCTTGCCATCCATCCCTCCAGTTTTTTGGTAACACTTATGTTTTTCCAAAGGAATGAATCCTCCCCACACCACCCCCGCCCCCTCACCCCCATGGCCTCTTCTTCCGCACTAGAAAATCTACACGTATCCCAGCAATTTTCGTGTGGCAAGGTCCCAGATCGCCGCCGCTTACAACGGCTTGGAGGTTGAGATCCCCGACTTCCAGTATGGCACGGACAACAAATCCGCAGACTTCCTCGCCAAGTTTCCTCTCGGCAAGGTCCCCGCTTATGAGGGCGCTGACGGCACCCGGTTGTTCGAGTCGTCCGCCATTGCTTACTACAGTGAGTCCATGTTACCTTGACTTTGAAAAATTTCTGCAGTTAGCGCGCGTCGGTGGCGCGTGTCGAAATGATGAAAAGAATCCGCAAAAACAGTTATCCCTGACTGAATAATTATTACTGTGTTGAGAAAGCATATATCTGATAACACGACCATGACATGCATAGCTTTGGCCTTGTCACAGATTTTTTTTTTTTTTTAAAAAAAAGGATTCTTTATCACTAATAAATATTCGCCATTCTCTCCTTCGCCTGGCCAAATAGTTGCCGCCTACAAGGACGATACCACCCTCTTCGGCCGTACCAAAGCCGAGGCTGGCCTGGTCCATCAGTGGATCCACTTTGCCGACAGTGAGATTCTCAAGAACGGCTCGACGTGGATCTCGCCCATCCGCGGCTATCTCCCATTCAACAAGGCCGCGCACGACACCGCAGTCGAGTCGCTGAAGCGCGCACTCAGCGTTCTCAACAAGATCCTCCTCACCCAGACCTACCTCGTCGGCGAGTCCATCACCCTGGCCGACATCTCCGTCGTCTGTAATCTCATTCACCTCTACAAGCTGGTCTTTGATAAGGAGTTCCGCAAGGATTACAAGAACGTCACTCGCTGGTTCCTCACTGCTGTGAACCAGAAACACTTCAAGGCCGTCATTGGCGACGTCCCGCTATGCGAGGTTGCTGCCAAATACGTGGCGCCCAAAAAGGAAAAGGAGGAGAAGAAACCCAGGGAGGAGAAGAAACCCAGGGAGGAGAAGAAACCCAAGGAAGAGAAGCCGAAAGAGGAGAAGAAGGAGAAGAAGGAGAAGAAGAAGGAGGATGAGGAAGAGGATGATTTTGATGAGCCCAAGCCCGAGCCTAAGGCTAAATCCGCTTTGGACTCGCTACCGCCTACGTAAGTATCGTATTTTACAATCTGGGTCTTGCGATGAATAGACTGCTTTGCTATCAAACTTACGATCGTGTGGAAAACTAGAATAGCAATTTTAACGCAATTTCGATTTAACTTTCTTCAGCCCTCTGGTTCTCGACGAGTGGAAGCGTTTCTACTCCAACAATAACACCATCCCCGAAGCTATGAACTGGCTTTGGGATCATTTCGACCCCGAGGGCTGGTCCATTTGGAAAGTAGATTACAAATACAATGAGGAACTTTCCCTTATCTTTATGTCCTCTAATCTCATCGGCGGCTTCTTCAACCGCCTCGAGCGTGCTCGTAAGTATGCCTTCGGCTCCCTCATCGTCACGGGCGAGGATCACAACAATGCCATCTCGGGCTACTTCATCATCCGCGGTCAGGAGATTCCGGAGGAAGTTTATGACGCCGCGGACTTTGAGTCCTTCACATTCAACAAAGTCGATAGTGCCTCCCCCGAGATACGCGAAGACATTGCCCAGTACTTTGCGTGGAACAAGGACGGATTTAAAGACGGCAAGGTTTATAAGTAATGATTGGCTGAACGAGCGAGTGCTTGTGATGGGGCAGTGCACTTAAGATAGTAAAAAAATAAAACAAACTAAATATTCTTTGTATGCTAAATAAAAGCACTACGCACATCTCTATTCTACGATAGCAAGAAAAGTGTTTCCGGATGTGATAATGGCTTCTGACATGTAGTCGTTGAGTGCTAAGCCATAGAAACAACACGAGTGTTTTATTACTTGGGTGAACCAAAAAGATGACCAGATTGCCTGATTCGGCATATATGCCTAAGCTGACGGTCTGCATGCATTACACCATCAGGATAAGTACAATTTACAAATAGATGCACCGCGATCAGTGAACGGTCTGGTCTGGCTATGCTTTAGGGCAAGTGCGACAAAGAGCTTTACAGATAGTAAAAGGCGTCGCAATTAGGGCCCAGACACATAATTAGTAAACGATCTAGTGAAAAGGAGTCGCGATTGGGGCGCTCGGACATAGTATGGTTAGTGATCTGGCTATCCCATCCACTATTAGCCTCATCCCCATCAATCCTATCTTTATCAGTTCTGTTTGCATAATGCATAATCAAGGTTTCACTTGCAGCGGGAACTTCAAAAATACGATAAATAGACAGTTTAGATGCATGAAACTTAATGATGGGCGTAATAAATTAAAATATGCCATCATAGACGAAGTGACGGAGTGACTTTTACCAAATTAATTGTGATTTTCGGTATAAACCTTTATGTGTTCTCTCTCTCCTCACCACCCTGAAGAAAATTTCCATGCTTTTGGGTTATTCTGATTGGACATATCAAATACCACAATGCACGCTGTTCCACGCACGTTGCTCAAGTCCGTTGCACCCGCCTCACAAGCTCCACGCCGCATCTAGCCGCGCTGCTTGCTGCTCACGCATGACATTCACGTCACTCAAGCTCGACTCATTCACACGGGTTAATCTATTGATCTTAATGCGATCGAACCATCGGTAGATTATATCCTGTTGTTCAATAGGAGCAATACGCAAAAGGACCTGTCATCGAGCAATAGGTAAGTTATTTTATTTCTTCAAGAGTTGCTATTTAAAAAGAATATCTGAGTCGGGCTATTGGGGCTGGATTGGGTCGAGCTGGGTTGGGTCGAGTTGATAAGTTGAGTTATTAATTTTATTTTAGAAATGCCGACACGTACAAGAAGCAGGTGTTCAAGACGATAATGGCACAATATATCCGTTTTGCCAATTGCTGAGGAGGGAGAAGCAATCAGTCATTTCCGTTTCTTCTCAGAGTATGCGGAGGAAAATAGAAAAAAAAAAAAAAACTACCACCGGAAGTATGTAGCTCATATCATGCTGCTCTAACGAATAAATTGATTGATTTCAATGGTTACAGGATGCGAGATAGCAATCTCAAGAAAGAAAGAAAGAAAAACCTTTTTTTTTTTTTCGGTTGGTTTGGAGTGTGTAAAGATGATTGCTTTGCTCGCCTTGACAGAGGGCTTGGTTGCAGATGATATGAAATGTGTACTCCCGCTGAACTCATGTAGCCAGAATTGTTTAGTACTTGTCTATGGTAGAGAATTTCTATGCATCTACGTAGCCAATCAGCTGCCACCCCAAACACAGTCACGAAATTTTTTTGCACCCTCCCAAATCATCCCGTAAACACACATCAGACCCTCAAAGCATGTATTTATAAATTGCCATCAAATCTTTAAATATTGCATTCGCCTGCAGTGCCAGTAGGCGACGGTGTTCCTTCCATAATGATGACTTGGTGGCGTGAACGACCTCAAAAGATGATGAGAACCGGGGTGAGAGGGCGTTCACAATTGTTTACAATTCAATTGTTTACAATTAATCCACGCATTGCTCTAGTGGTTGGGATCTCGCGCGACCCTTAGCATATTGGGGAGGGTGTGCATTTTTTTTTATCATTGCTCAACTTTTAAAAGTACACGCAGTCTGATACTTTTTTTTTCTCTCTTCTTCCCCTTTCATACCAAATAATTTTTATACTTACTATAAACCTTACCAATTTCTTTTTTTTGCTACAATGCAATTCAACCTGTCACTATAAGCAAATTCAAGAAAGAATAAGTGAAACTGATAGAGGCTAAGAAATAAAAGAGTATATATAATAGCATTATTACTCACTCTACTAAAATATTTATAACAGTCCTCTTGGCTTTTTAAATTACCTTTCTAGAGTTAGGAAGTTGATATCTTTACATTACTATAGTATTGAAAAAAAAAGTACTTAAGATATTCTTTGAATTTAGCTTTCACTCATCTATATTAGCATTGAGAATAGCCTTATAATCTCTGACAGTATTGGTACTTAATAACTTATATCACTTAAGCTCTATAATGAATCATCTTCCTTTCTTTAATACACTCTCTCATTGCTATAGTTTAGAGTCTGTGAACTTGAACAGAACAATTTGAGAGTTATATTATGAGGATTTATTCAATAAAAACATTGCTTATTACATTCATAAAATAATAATAACTCGGAGGGTAATTACTCGGAGAATGTAATCTCAGAGGGAAATTGATTATATACAAATCCAGGCATCATAATACCCCTATGCCTATGGTTACCTTACGGGTGAGCCACTTCGCAGCTCGCCTTCTAGCAGAGTGTTTATTTTTGTATATGGTTACACAAAGTGGATTACAAGCCTTACCAATACAACGGTCCCGAGCCGTATTGTCTCCATTGTCAATTAAGCCATGATCATATTCCAACAATCAATAATTCTTGTGCTGATCACCTATCTCGTTGCATCGCAAGACGTCGCTGCTCCTATCCGAATCGTGTATCCATCGTCAGACACGCCGCTTTATGCCGAGTCGCTGACAAATATTCACATCGAGTATACAACCTCTGTCCAAGGGATCCTTGTCCTGAGCTTGGCATCATGCAAGGTAGATAGCCAAGTTATGCACCAGGTCATTGGTAAAACCGAGGTCTCTGACACTGAGAAACCGACAAGATTCGTCTGGCTTATCAAAAACGGTAGCGAAAAGGAAGCATGCATTCGTGCGTCGGTGATAAATGGTGAAATCGAGACTATATTGGGTATCAGTGAAGCGCTGACTATACGACCGACTTTGAAAAAAAGATCAGAGAATCGTGAATCGTTCTTTGATGCTGTCAAATATCATCGAGAGCAGGTTTCAGCCTCGGACATGTTCGTTGTCGATGACAGGAAAAAAAGTAAGTGTGTCTATTTCAAATCTCAATCACCATTGCCCACTATAACCAAAAGATTAATCAAGACGTAATGTATTTCAGCTATTGGCATTGTCGGTGCCGGTATTGGGGGCTTATTCAGTGCTCTGCTACTCAAAAGTGCAGGCCTTGATTTTGAGATTCTAGAGGCCAGCAATCGCATCGGAGGTAGGTATTG
>RBNK01000683.1:0-21810 GCA_003990785.1 Endogone sp. FLAS-F59071
ATCTGGGTGCGCCACCCGATCCATCGAATTTGTTGATCGATCTCAGGTACTCCTTCGCCAGATCGTTAAGCTTTGTTGATGTTGTTGGTGATGGTGATGGTCATGGCGTGTTGCCTTCTGTAGCTGCGTTCTGATTAGTTGGCGCACTAGGTGATGTGATCGTTTTGTCGATTTTTGCCATCAATTCGCCTATTAGGGTTGCAAGCATGTCTAATTTATCTTCCTGATTTCTGATCGTTGTAGCCATCTGTTCCTGTCGATCGAGGCTAAATGCGATATTGCTCTGATGGTTGCTATCCAATCCGTCGTCGTCGTCAAGGGTTTGATGTCTGTTGTCTGTTTTTGATTTAGACCGCAATCTTGTCGATCTTGTTGCTGATGACGATAATGCGTATAGGTTGTCCATTTCGTCGTGTCGCGTCGTTGAATATTATGTCATTACGTGTTTATCGCATTGCTTTATTGCGGTGTCGTTTGTCGCGTTGTTTATCGCTTTGTTTGACGCGTTGTTTACGATTTTAAATAAACACTTACAGTAATCGCAGTTGTAATTGCGTAGATGATTGCATAGATCTCAGGTTGTCGAGCTGCAATTCGAGCGGCTCGGGGCTTATAACCTGTTGAAATTTGATCTTCGAATGTGTGTGTTTTGGAGTAAAGAGTGCACTGGCTAATGAAGCCAATATGCATGTATTTATTAATGCTAAATTATGATTGGTCGATACAAACAAAGATCATCTAAGCCACAATTGAGTGACGTATGATCGATCGTTGATGCATCGATCATTGATAGAAGAGATATAATAAGCTAATAATTACAACAATATTATCTGCCGCCATGGAATACCTTATGAAATAACCTCCGATCAAGGAACTGAATTCGTTAATGAATTCATGCAGATATTGACGCAACACTTTGGGATCCGCCAGATAAAGACTACTGCCTACCACCCTCAAGGAAATGGACTTACCAAACAAACGAATCAAACCATCAAGAACACAATTGCCAAAGTAGTATAATCACAAGGAGGAGATTGAGACTTGTACCTGCCTTCTGCCTTATTTGCACTACGAACAATGAAACAGGAGACAACAAAGTTTACCCCGTTTGAGCTCGCTTATGGAAGAAAAGCTCATCAGCTGGTAGATCAAGTAATGACCACCCCAGAACCCAGCCACACCTCCTGGGAAAAGCAAATTAAGCATCGTGTGACAAAAGAAATTCAAGAATTATACAATGTCCGAAACAAGGCAAGAGAATTTATTGCCATTGCACAAGATCGACAAAAGAAGAATTATGATAAGGAACACAAGGAAACCGAAAGATTGAAGATTGGTGACCGAGTCTTACTATACCGAAACATAGTAAAGTCCTCCTGGTCAGCAAAATTAGACCCGAAATGGGAAGGACCATACTACATCGCGAGTATAAAAGGAACTACGTATCAGTTACGAAAAATGACAGGAACAATCTTACCTTATACTATCCACCAAAACTGCCTCAAGAAATATCATGCCCCGTTGGAACAACTTCCATGAAGTCCGAGTCAGCCTGATCGAGGCCTACCGACATATAAAACCTCTGGAAGACCTTGAGGAGATAGAAGGATCGACCTTACAGAAGACCTAATTGATTGTATACAACATTCAAAGGAGGTAACACCTGGCACAAATTAATGAATGGAAGGAATACTACCAAATCGCACAACTCTGGGATAAAGAAGTTGAACATATCTGGAACTGGAAGGATAGAGAAATCTGTCAATGAGCCCTCAAAGGAGCACTCCCTGCCTATAATGCAAGAATGGCTGATCGAATTTATCAACTATTCAAGCACAAGCCTAGTGCTTTGAACCACTTTCAATGCAGTACACACCAACTAAATCAACTGACACAGAATGACATGAAGGAGCTAGAGGAAGAGGTAAAACAGTTACAAAGAGATTTCTCTGAGTTAGAACTGTACCTTGAAGTCTAACTCGCAGAAAGGAAGGAGATGTGATAGAACATTTTGTGACGACATACAATTTGATCATGTGAGATCAAGTCATGTGACTTGCAACAATGTTGAGACCTGTAGCGTTGTTGAGACTTATAGCGTTGTTGAGATCCGCAATCATGCTATAACCTAAAATAGTATTTCGATCTGATATATTATTTCGTCGCCCAATTATATTATAACCTGATATATTATTTTATTATATCTTAACCAATCAATTTGTACTTTATATTTAGCCGAGCTAATCAGAAATTCAAGTAGTAACCTGGGTAGCTGCCCGTATAGCACCTTATAATTTCTTATAAATACCCCACTCACAACTATCAATAAAATTTGGACTGCAACAAGCTAAGGAAGCTTACAAACAGACAACCCAAGGGATACTGAAGTCTTACTCAAGAAGTAAGCAATTGGATAGTTTCAAGATTCTAATAGATACACTTTATTCGATCGATCACACTTAATTCTTGCTAGTTAACACCTACATCGATACCCTTCTTAAGACGCTACCGCATAAACCACTAAGACCCCTGAAACGTATTTTCTGTACTTGCTCAATTTCAAGTATTTCGCTATTAATATATTTTAGTCCGCCACATTATCTACTAAGTAATTTCCTAAGAGGTGAAGTAATAATGTTTCTTCTTCTATATTTCATAAGTTTTCCCATTAGTATGGGCTTAGGTTACCAAGGTGTTTCAATACAGATGGTCAATGTCAGAATACATTAAAGGTCCTTTTAGCCATATATCTCTCCCAAGGGTTTAATCCTAGATATTCGGCAGATTCTCATTCTGTCAGTTCTTAGTAGTTTTCTTGCCTTAGTTGCAAGGTATATCCCATTTGATAATAGCTTTTGAATTGTCTGGCAGTGTTGTTGAATTGGTGAATGCTAATATTCCTTTTTGTAAATTCCATTATGTCGATGGTATTCTCTTGAGTTACTCTAGTATATAGTTGTAGTGGTTTATTATATCGATTAATAATTGCATTTTCTACTATGTTCTTGATCTGTTCATAGTTTAGTCTAAGTGGGGTTGATCATCTAGCAGTATTTTTTTGCTGCGGTTGAGTCAGATATAGCTCTTGAGTCCTCTAGTTTTGGTGGCTAATGGCAGACATGGTTGTTTGTTATGTTTCTGCAAGTATTTGTTACTGCTTTTTATATATTACTCTTACAACTCTTCTCTCTTTAAGAAAATAGCATCCACGCTATTTCTGTAAGGACTTGTGATATTTTTCCAGTGCTTTATCTGCATTTGTCAGATTGCTAAGTAGTTCCCATGTTGCATCATATAAGGGGTATCCTTTCCACTTGATTAGATATTATAGTGTCGATCTATTACCCTATTTGGTAATCCATTGATCTAAGATTTCTTCTACTTCGAATTCTTCTATGTCATTGACCAAAATTGGTGCACGTGGTATAACTTGTCTATCTGGAAATAGATCATCATTATTTGGTATGTAACATTTCAGTAATGATATATGAAACATAGGGTGAATCCTCATTGTTGGTGGTAACTCCAGTTTGTAAGCAACAGCTGATATCTTTGCAATAATCTTGAATAGTTTGAGAAACTTATTCTGAAGTTTCTTTGAAGGTTGATTAGATAATTGTCGCAATGTGATGTATCTTGAGGACAGTAAGACCATTTTATCTATTTCAAATGATTCTTTACACCTTTTTTCATTTGTGTAAGAGTGCAGTAATTGCACTACAGCAATTGTACTACACCATAGCATCCACCAAGAAGTGATAGAACTACCTGATTTCTCACATCCATCTGATCTTCTGATTCCATCAGTGATCCAATTTCTCAAGCTCTTCTGATTCTCATGTAATCTCTAGTGATGCAGCAATCATTCCCACTGATCCCACTATTCCTATCACTCAGAATTAATTTAGCAGTTTTCCCATACTTTTATTTTGATCATTAAGTATTATTATTAGTGCTCGGTCATCTCAGTACTTGATCATCAGATCATTAGCATATCATTTGACTATCACCTCATTTATCAGTTATATTATATCATTTATTTGTCATATATTTAGCTTTGACCTTTTTATATAAATATCCCTCAATTCTTTATTCAATAAACTTTAGTTCAATAGCAGTGCACACTCAAGACCCCTTTGAGAGCTAAAGATCTCACCCCTTCTATACATATCAAGAGTACTAAAGACTATAAGTCTGAAATTCACAATTAATAATCTTATAAAAAAACAAAGTACTTTTGATACCTTAGAAACCTTGCAACGTACTTGGAGATTCCTAAGTCCAATGCAGATTAATATCATCAGACACTTCCTCATAGGCAGTTTAGAAGAAACCTCCTTACAGTTTGCGTATCTTGTCTATTGTAATTGTGCTTCACGAATTGTATCTTATACTTTGGTCAGCAGGTTGGTCATCCATGTGGTGAAGTCATCAACGGCTTGTACTGTTGATTTAACCTTTTCTAGTAACAGAGTTGCTGGTATCAGTGGGTGATAGCTATAGTTTAGAAAGAATAGTGATAGTTTTGTTGATTTTTACTAAGCATTATTGCATACAAATTTGGCAGCAGTTAAGTGTTCATCCCAATCATTCTGTTGATAGTTGACATAAGTTCTAAGCATTTGTTCTAATGTTTGGTTCATGCATTCTATTTATCTGTCGGTCTGTGGATAAAATGCAGTTGAGAGTGCTATTTTCATTCCAAGTGTTTTGAATAGCAATTGCCAAAAGTTGCTTGTAAACTTTAGATCTCGGTCGCAGATAATAATTTGTGGTAGTCCATGTAGGCAAAAAATATTATTAAAAAATATTTTTGCTACGTCTGGTGCAGTATCAGTTGTTTTACTTACTACAAAGTGAGTTTGTTTGCTGAGTCGATTGACGAAGACAGTTATTGCATCTTTCCCAGATGTTATTTTTAGTAGTTAGACAATGAAATCTATACTGATTTGTTCTCATTTTTCGGCAGGTATAGGTAGTGGTTGTAGTAGTCTAGCAGATGATTGTCTGAGTGTTTTATTATATTAACAAGTGTCGCAAGAGGCTATGAAGCTCTTGGTGCTTGTAAACATTTTTGGCTAGTAAAAGTTTCTGGTGAGTGCTTCGTAAGTTTTATCAAATCCGAAGTGGTCTGCTAAGGGTATATCATGGTGTTCTTATAGAATCTTGACATGAAGATTTGATGGTATGAAGAGTCAATCTTCATAATAGAGATTGTTGTTTTGGATCTTGAATTTGTTTGTTATATCTGGTTTGGTGTTGAGTTCTTCTATGATTTTCTGTGCTTCTTTGTCTAACTGAACTCCTTCTTGAATTTCCTGTATCCAGTTGTCTGTGATTTCAATAATAGCTTTGATTTGTTTATTCTCCTATTATTGTTGGGATAATACATCTGCTACAACATTAAGCTTTCTAAGTTTGTAGATTATTTCAAAGTGATAGTTGTTGAGGTGATCTATCCATTGCGCTTGTCGGGTGGAGAGGGTCGGCTGTTTGTTCAGGTATTTGAGTGATTTATGATCTGTATATATTAGGAATTTGTTACCTATTAGGTAGTGTCTTCAGGCCTGTATTGCGTCAATTATTGCAAGTAACTCTTTTTTGTGAATAAGGTAATTTCTTTCTACAGATAACATTTTTCTTAAACGGTAGGTGATAGGTTGGTCTTCTTGTAAAAGTATGGCTTCAATTGTATAATCTAAGGCATTGGTAGTTACTACAAATTGTAGGTTCTGATCTAGACTTCTAAGAACAGGTACAGTTGTTAACTTTTCTTTCAAAGTTTCGAAGACTATGTCATGATGGTTATTCCATTCCTGAATAACATTTGTGCCTGTAACTGTCAGATCATGTAGGCATGCTATAATTCCTATACAATTCTTGATAAACCTTCGGTAGTATCCTGCTAGTCCTAGGAAGGATTGTATTTCCTTGATCATTATTGGTTTTTCCCATTTCTTAATTGCCTCGATTTTTGCAGGGTTGACTAGAATGCCTTGTTCATTGATTTGGTATCCAAGATATGCAACTTCTTTTTGTAAAAAATTATATTTGCTGAGTTTGGCATACAACTGATGTTTCCTCAGTATTTCTAGTACTTGGCAAAGATATTGTAAGTGTTCTTCTTTTGTCTTGCTGTAAATCAGTATATCGTCGATGTAGATAACTACAAATTCTTCAAGTAGTGGTCTGAATATGTCATTCATCAGTCCTTGAAATGTTGCAGGTGCATTTGTCAGTCCAAAAGGCATGACTTTCTATTCGTAATGTCTATATTGAGTTCTAAATGCTGTTTTTGAAATGTCTTCTTTGGCAATGTAGATCTGATGATATCCTGATCATAAGTCAATTACTAAGAATATGGTTGCTCTTTTGAGTCAGTCGAATAATTCCATGATGTTAGGTAATGTGTATTGGTTCTTGATAGTTATATCATTAAGTTGTTGATAGTCGATATACATTCTAATTCCATCCTTCTTTTTGACAAATATAATAGGTGCTCCGAAAGATGATGTGCTAGGTTGAATAGATCCTCATTTAATTAATTCTTCTAGAGTCTTCTTGAGTTCTTGTAGCTCTGGTCCAGATAATTGATAAATTTTCTTGAATGGTGGTTCTGCGTCAGGTATTAAGTCAATTCGGTAGTCGATACTTCGTTTTGGTGGTAGTTCTTCTGGTAAGTTTATAGGAAATCGGTCTGCGAATTCAGTGATAAGTGGTTATAAAGATATGTCCAGGCTATTAATGTCTATATCCATTTTAGTAGTAATTTTAGCAATGTCTTTTTCTATAATAATGTAGCAGTAAACTATATTATCTTTTTTGAGGTGTTGGTAGAATTTTTTAGCTGAGTAGAGTTAGATCTTACATTTCTTGATTTGGAGACTAATTTGATATCCTTGTTTTGATGAGTGAACTCTATAGTTCCGCTTGGCCAGTCAATATTAGGATTTTTCTGATCTAGCCAACTCTTTTCGAATACTATACTTGGTCCAGGTATACCTATGATTTTGAAATTCAATGCATTCTGGTATGATTCAATTGAGATTGGGAGATTCTTGGTGGTATGGGTAACTTGTTGGGTTCCTCCATCAGTGACTTCTACAATCATTGCTGCTTCGCAGGGTGACTTGATTACTTTGAGTTGATCAGCTAGCTGTTTACTGATAAAATTGCATGTTGCTCCACTGTCGATCAATACGTTGACTGTTTCATTCTTCATTGTTTCTTTGTAGAAAAGAAGTTCTGTCTTTTTTCTGAGTGATGATAAGGTTCTGTGTTCTACTTTTTCTTCTATTTCTTCTACTTTTATTTCTTCGACAGACTATATCTGTTGTATCTTCGATTGACCAATCCATTTTCTTCTCCTTGATTGGTAATTTTATAGCTTTGTACACTTGTTTTGCTTCTTCTTCCTCCTTTGCTAATTGTTGAATTTGTAGTTTCTTGCTTTCTTTAATATAACTCCAGCATTTCTAGGCATTGTCTACACAGTAGGTTCTGTTTCCATGAGGACAGCATCCATATGGTACTATGCCTTATGCCATCTTTAAGTATCAATGTTCATCTTTGGTAAGTGTAGGTTTCTTTTTATCTGTTGATTCAAATCCTCCTATGGCATGTTTGGTTTTCGAAAGTTATTCTATAACTCTAGCTGTTACTAAATTGTCTAGTTTGATGAATACGAATTATACTAGCTTGGCTCCCTTAGTGACTCAGTATTTACGGCGAGCTGATAAGTTGTGAACTGCAAGTATAATTTCGCCAGTGTAGTCTGCATCAATAACTCCTGCTTTGATTGAGATTTCTTCCTTGATTTTGCTACTTTTATCCAAGATTTGTATATAAGTTCTAGTTGGTGGCTTTAGGGCGATTCCTGTCTTGATTAGAAAAATCAATCCTGGTGGGATTAGTGCATCTTCATTTGCATGGATGTCATATCCTGCAGAGTTTACTGTTCCTTTGGTAGGTATTATAGTATCCGGGTGCTTCTTTTCGACTAGAAAGTTGGTTTCATTGTTGGTTTCTTGTATCATGTATAGTTGTTTATCTTCTGATGATTTTTCCAGTTCTTCTTCTTTATCTTCTTGCCTTCCTTTTTTAATATTAGCCAGTTCTTACCAAGTGCCATTATAGGCTGGGTCATATCCCTTGCCATCTATAGTAGATGAGTTATGGACAGTCCAAAGATCTTGTAGGTAGATTTTGTCCCAATATACTCCTTGTTCGTATCTTTTCTTGTCTCCCCAGAACTTTTCTTTACCAATGTATTAATAGCTTCTTCAGAAAATGTCATAAATTTCTCTGGTGTTGTTGGCATATGGGTGTGGGTTCTTGCCATAGTAGGGTCCATTGTTCATTGGTGGTATCTGTTGGCATCTTAGTTGCAGTTTTATCCTTCGATCTTTTTTCTTGATGATGAGAAAGTCTTCTACTTTGGTTTTATCTGGTATGAGGTGAGTTGTTGAACAGTTGCATATGTGTTCTGCACAATAGATGCATTGGTCATAGAATGAGCATCTTGTTTGTACCATATTCCAATTGATGAGGGTGATTTGTTCCTATTCATTCAACTTGCGATATCCTCAGCCGTATTTTTCTTCAATTATATATAGTTGGCTAATATCTTTTGGATCTGTTTTTTCCTTGGTAGTTATGCTTTTGCTTGTGCCTTTGATTTCTTCTTTCTTTGTGATTTTTTCTCCTAAAATAGTATGAGTACTTCTATACTCAGGTGTGATATATCTACATCTTCCACAATTGAAGTAAGTCTTTGTTTTCTTCTAGTCATCCTTATTTTCATCTTTCTTGAAATTGTTTCGCCATGTTGGGTTATTGTTATAGTTTCCTCATCCTCCTCTGAATCCTCCTCAGGGGTTGAATCCTCCTCAATGGTAAGTATCAGCTATTGGTTTGCTGTTTGAGCCAGAGTTTTGATTCTTGTTTTCTGTTTGTGTTTGTTGTGCTGATAGAATTGTACATGCTGATTTGATGATTATGCTAAAACACCATTGTTCATAAGCACATAGGCTCTCTCTCTCCTTAATGCGAGTTTCCAGCCACTGTAGAAGGGTCTTGAATAAGATATTGGCTTGTGCTCTACAAGTGATATGATTGTCATTATCATATGGTATTCCTATGATGATGAGATCAGCGTCAATTTCTGCAGTGAAAGCTTCAAAGGTTTTGCTTCCTTTGGTGTTGAATCTTGCTATAGCCAGTTGTTTCTTTGCTTTAGCGATATGTGCACTACTGCAAAATTTGTCAATCAGTAAGGATCTAAGGCCTTGTTGGACAGGGATATTTAGATATCCTAGTTGGGCCAGTCCAGCTACTTGAGCTGCTACCAAAGTTGTATCTTGCTAGGTCAAGGGTTTTCTAGATAGATTTTGCTACTAGATTGCTGTCGATTTTCTAAGAAATCTAGCAATTTTGTTGACCTATGCATATGACTTGGCATATACTTGTTTAGGTGCATGATTGACATTGTTGGTGAGTCTATCATCTGGTACTCGATTATTGTTCCAGCTGTTGGTATTGTAATTGGCTTCAACAGCTGATATGAATGTGGCAACTTCTTTTGCTTCTTCATCAAAGGGTTGTAGGTTAACTGCTTTAGTTATCTAACTGAGTTGTGCTACTTGTCCTACAAGTGCAGTTAAGGCTGCTACTTATGCAGTTAGTGCAGCAATTGTGGTGTCAGCCATTATATCAGTAAATGTAGTTGGTGTAAGTAGTGGTGATGTTG
Organism: Endogone sp. FLAS-F59071; assembly: GCA_003990785.1. Lineage (NCBI taxonomy): Eukaryota > Fungi > Mucoromycota > Endogonomycetes > Endogonales > Endogonaceae > Endogone > Endogone sp. FLAS-F59071. The sequence continues at coordinate 9,749 of RBNK01000683.1, forward strand.
GAAGTTCATTTTCTCCTCTATCTGTTTGTTGGATATATTCTCTTACTTCATAATCAAATATTTCGTCTTCTAAGTTGAGGTCTTCCAATTCTTCAAGTATGTCAGCTTCGAGTGTAATTCTTTGAACAGTTGTATTGGCATCTTCAATAAATGCAGTGTTGGCATCATGATAGATGGTTGTATCAGGTTCGTATAAGTTACTTATGTTGGTTACTTCTCTAAATATTGGTTTGCTCGGTCCGGATGTATGTCAGAATATAGATGTTGTAAGATTAATAGGTTCTTCGATAGATAGTGGTATAATAGGTACAGTCAGTCCTAATGGTGTTGTTTCGGCAAATCGTGTGAGGTCTTCTGCTACTAATTTCTCGAATAATCTGTTTGCAATTCAGTAGTAAATGGTGCCTTGGTATGTTGAGTAATCAAATTGTGAGTTGGTAATCCACTCTTTGATAACTTGCTGATTATTATATCCTTATATGGTAGGTAAGGTTGGTGAATTGGTGTTCAGCTCATGTGATGGAAACAATGTCATGATCTCCTTTGATGTTTTCATAGAGGAAATCTTGAAATGCTTCGAAGTAGGCTTCAGTTGTAAGAGGGTTTTCGAATTCTTCTAAAAGTTTATTGTAGAGTTCAAGGTATGTTTCGCCTTGTAAACGAGCTACTGTTGTTGAATCAGTGCTTCATAGCAGTTGCTGATATTGTGTCTACTTAAAAAATTCTGTGATGTATGTAGCCTCTCTGACTATTGGAAGTAAGATGTGTATGGTGTTTTTAGTAGTACTCCGAGTACGTTGGTCATGTCTAAAAGGAGTTGGTAATTCTAGGCCTTTGTAAAAATATTAGTAGTATGTTTCTAATTATTATAACAGTTTTTTGTTACTGCTGCTACCAAGTTGTAAAGGGGTTTTCTCCTGAACCGCCTTTGAGGAAGCATCTGATAATACTAATCTACATTGGACTTAGGAATCTCTGAGTATATTGCAAGGTTTCTAAGGTATCGAAAGTACTTTGTTTCTTTATAAAAATATTAATTAGGATTTTTTAGACTTATAGTCTTTTTAGCACTCTTGATGTATGTTAGAAGGGGGTGAGATCTTTAGCTCTCAAAGGGATCTTGAGTATATACTGCTATTGAACTGAAGTTTATTGAATAAAGAATTGAGGGATATTTATACAAAATCTTAAGGTGCTATATGGATAGCTGCCCAGGTTACTACTTAGAATATGATTGGTTATACTATATTTAATTTATAAGTTCTATTCATTATTAAATAAGATATCAATGATATTAATAGTATCAATAGTGTTGATAATTTCGGCAGTATAGATGGTATCCACAGTGTTGATAATTTTGGTGGTATGGATGGTATCCACAGTGTTGATAATTTCAGCGGTGTGGATTTCTTCTTCTGTGTCCGATCCAGATATGGAAGTATTGGTTTCCTCTTTGATGTAGTTGTCTACTAGGTAATTTCCTAGGAGGTGAAGTAATAATATTTCTTCTTCTATATTTCATAAGTTTTCTTATTGGCATGGGCTTAGGTTATTAAGGTGTTTCAATACGAATAGCCAATGTCAGAATATATTGAAGGTCCTTTTAGTTATATATCTCTCCCAAGGGTTTAATCCTAGGTATTCAGCAGATTCTTGTTCTATCAGTTCTTGGTAGTTTTCTTGCCTTAGTTGCAAGGCATATCCCATTTGATAATAGCTTTTGAATTATCCAGCAGTGTTGTTGAATTGGTGAATGCTAATATTCCTTTTTGCAAATTCCACTATGTCGATGGTATCCTCTTGGGTTACTCTAGTATATAGTTATAGTAGTTTATTATGTCAATTAATAATTGCATTTTCCACTATATTCTTGATCTGTTCATAGTTTGATCTAAGTGAGGTTGATCGTCTGGCAGTATTTCTTTACTGCAGTTGAGTTGGATATGGCTCTTGAGTCTTCTGGTTTTGGCAGCTGATGGCAGGCATAGTTGTTTGTTATATTTCTACAAGTGTTTGTTGCTGCTTTTTATATATATCACTCTTACAGTGCTTCTACTTACTATCTGGGTTGAACCTGATGTATGTGAGTTGTAAAGCCTCCAGCATTGTCAGCATATTCTCCCGCACAAGTATTAATTCCCAGTACCTAGGGCTTAGACCCTAGAGATATTGCGGTATAGCTTCTGTGTCAGTCATATCTTTGATTTGTACCATAATTCAGTTAAATGTATTATTATAATCTTCGATCGATCCCTTTTGCTTCATCAGTGCAAGCTTATTGCACATTTATAACAATTGTTCCATTAGTGCGTATTTTTGCATCATAGCCTCTTTAAGCTCATTTCATAAATCAAATTCTCCTAATGTATTCACGTGCCTCCATAGCTACATTCTAGCATTGCCTATAATTTTACTAATTACTGCATTAACTTCCTCCTTTTGTACTAATAGATTGGTACTGGTGATAAATTGCTCTATAGTATCAAAGTAATCAAACAGTCTGGGTGTGCCTCCTGACCTATTGAATTTGTTAATTGATCTCAGGTACTCCTTCACCAGATCATTAAGCTTTGTTGATATTGTTGGTGATGGTGATTGTGTTTGTATTTGTCACATGTTGCCTTCTGTAGCTGCATTCTGATTGGTTGGCACACTAGGTGATGTATTTGTTTTGTCGATTTTTGCCATCAATTTGCTCAATAGGGTTGCTAGCATGTCTAATTTATTTTCCTAATTTCTAATCATTGTAGCTATCTGTTCCTATCAATCAAGGCTAAATCCTATATTGCTCTGATGATTGCCATCTAATCCTTTGTCATCATCAAGGGGTTGATATCTGTTGTCTATTTTTGATTTAGATCGTAATCTTGTCAATCTTGTTGCTGATAACGATATATATAGATTATCCATTTCATTGTATTACATCATTGAATGCTATATTGTTACATGTTGTTTATTACATTGCTTTATTGCAGTATTATTTGTCGTGTTGTTTATCATGTTGTTTGATATATTGTTTATAATGTTAAATAAATGCTTACTATAATCACAGTTGTAATTACTATGATTGCATAGATCTCAGGTTGTCGAGCTGCAATTTGAGCAGCTTGGAGCTCATAACCTGTTAAAGTTTTGATCTCCGAATGTGTTTTTGGGGGTAAAAGAGTACAAGCTCATAAAGCCAAATATGCATGTATTTATTAATACTAATATATGATTAGTTGATACAGACAAAGATTATCTAAGCCACGATCAAGTGACGTACCATCGATCGTTGATAGGAGAGAGAGATATAATAAGCTAATAATTTTAACAATAGAGATAATCATAACAATGAGACAGACTTCAAAAGTAGGCGAACTTTGCGAATGGACTTCATAAAGATATGTCAATAAGTAACCTTAAGAAGATGATACAAATCATTTGTTGGAGATGTAGATTACCAAATCAGTATTAATAGAAATGAATTATATACTTTGGAACAACAAGTACCAGCCGACATATCAACACTTAGACAATTACCTGTATTAAGTCTAGAACTTAAATGAAGAAGTTCAGCAGATACTCTTTAAACAGAATTAACACTACACCTTCAAGAAATACAAACACATAGAATATTAAACAACTTATAGAAATAGTATAGACATTATTTTTCTAAGAGGGGAAGAGTTGTAAGAGTAATATTATTATCATTACTATACCACAGCACTACTTAGAACATTCTAGTTACTTAAATCCAAAAGGAGAAATCAATACTTCCTTATCAGAATCAGATGTAGGCACTACCGACATCGTAGACACCACTGACATTGTAGGCACCACTGACATCATAGGCACTGCTGACATTGTAGGCATCGCTGATATCATCGGCACTACTGACATTATAGGCACCGCCAACATCAATACTATTCAAGATTTATAGTTAGCTTATATTATCAATCTTAGCTTTTCAATTCTTTATTTAATAAACATCAGTTAGTTAGTCAATGTAAGAGTGATATTATTACTATTACTATACCACAGTACTACTTAGAACATTCTAGTTATTTAAATCAAGAAATCAATACTTCCTTATTAGGATCAGATGTAGGCATCACTAACATCGTAGGTACTGCCAATATCATAGGCATTGCTGATATCATCAGTACTGCTGACATTGTAAGTATCGCTAACATCATTGGCACTGCTGACATTGTAGGTATCACTGACATTATTGGCATCACTAACAACATTAATACTATTGAAGATTTATAGTTAGCTTATATTATCAATCTTAGCTTTTCAATTTTATATAAATATCCCTCAATTCTTTATTTAATAAACATCAGTCTTCAAGTTCAAATTAAATCTTATCAACTCCTCTCTTAACAATTCCTTATATAAATACATCAACCTTATATAACTCTCTATAAGAAGCCGGAACCTCAAGAGGCTTTGCATAATACAGATAGTTGTAGACTCATTAAATTGAAGTTTTGCACTATTCTCGCAACTCCTTTTTAAAATGAGTTCAATAGCAGTGCACACTCAAGATCCCTTTGAGAGCTAAAGATCTCACTCCTCTACACATTAAGAGCATTAGAAAGACTATAAGTCTGGAAATTATAATTAATATTCTTACAAAGAAACAAAGTACTTTCAATACCTTAGAAACCTTGCGACATACTCAGAGATTCCTAAGTCCAATGCAGATTAGTATCATCAGATGCTTCCTCACAGGTGGTTTAGTAGAAACCCCCTTACAGTTAATCTGTTCTTCAATCCTCAAATCTCCTTAATAATTTCTTACACAAACAATATCGACCTTATACAACTCTCTACAAGAAGCTGGAACCTCAAGAGGTTTTGCATAATGCAGATAGTTGCAGACTTATTAAATTGAAGTTCTGCACTATTCTTGCAATCTCTTTTTAAAATAAGTTCAATAGCAGTGCACACTCAAGATCCCTTTGAGAGCTAAAGATCTCACCCCCTTCTATACACATCAAGAGCACTAAAAGACTATAAGTTTGAAAATCCTAATTAATATTCTTATAAAGAAACAAAGTACTTTCGATATCTTAGAAACCTTGTGACGTACTTGGAGATTCCTAAGTCCAATATGGATTAGTATCATCAGACACTTCCTCACAGGTGGTTTAGAAGAAACCCCCTTACACAGTGGGTATATTTTAGTACATCTAAGCAGATTACAATGCATTTGATCTATTCTGAGTAATACTAGAACTATAGTTATATCAGTAGGAAGTTTAATCTGCAAACTGTAAAAGAAAAGAGTAACTTAATAATAATCTATGAATAATTAATTGTTATTTACAAACTAAAAAGATGAAGTATAAATATTATTTATTGAATAAAGAATTGAGAGATATTTATATAAAATTGAAAAGCTAAGATTTGATAATATAAGCTAACTATAAATCTTTGATATTAATAGTGTTAATAGTATTGGCAGTATCTTCAATATTAGTAGTATCTTCAATATTGGCAGTACCATCAATATCGGCAGTACCTTCAATATCAGTATCTTTGATATTGATGGTGCCTTCAATATTGGCGGTGCTTTCGATGTTGATGGTGCCTTTATCTTCTTCTATATCTAATCCTGATGAGGAAATATTGGTTTCTTCTTTCAGATTTAAGTAACTAGAATATTTTAAGTAGTGCTGTGGCACAGTAATAGTTATTTATAATGTCTAATAATATCACTCTTATACTTTGCCTTGTAAACAAGCTATAATTATTAAATTAGTACTTTATAGTAGTTACTGATATTGTATCTACTTAAAGAGTTCTATAATATATATTGCCTCTCTAGCTATTAGAAATTAGATGTGTATAGTGTTTTTAGTAGTATTCTGAGTATGTTGGTTATATCTAAATAAATTAATAATTCTAGGCCTTTGTAAAATATTACTTATTATTAGTTATTATAACTAAATTATAAGGGGGTTTCTTTAGAACCACCTGTGAGGAAGTATCTAATAATATTAATTTGCATTAGACTTAAGAATCTCTAAATATATCATAAGGTTTCTAAGATATTAAAAGTACTTTGTTTCTTTCTAAGATTATTAATTATGATTTCAGATTTGTAGTCTTTAGTACTCTTGATGAGTGTAGAAGAGAGGTGAGATCTTTAGCTCTCAAAGAGATCTTGAGTATATACTGCTATTGAACTGAAGTTTATTGAATAAAGAATTGAAGAGATATTTATAAGTTGAGAGGCTACTATAGTATACCTAATATTATAAGTTAATTAATATAATTAGTTTAGAAGTTCTAATTATTATTAAATAAGTCTTCATTATCTTCAATGTAAGTATTGACTATATAGTTGGTAGTGTCTATGAATTTGGTAATACCTATATTGATAGTGCTTATGAATTTGGCAATATCTATATTAACAGTATCTATAAATTTAGTGATGTCTATGTTAGTAGTACTTATGAATTTGATAATATCTATATTAGCAATATCTATGAATTTAGCAATATCTATATTGGTAGTATCTTTACTTATGTTATCTTCTATATCTGATTCTAATATAAAAATATCAGTTTCTGCTTCTAGGTAATTATTATCTACTGGATATTTCTCTAAGAGATATTATAATAATATTTTTTCTTTTATGTATTATAAGTTTTCCTATTGGTAAGGTATCAGATTGCTAAGATATTTTAATACTAAAGGCTAGTGTTAGAATATATTAAAGGTCCTTTTAACTATATATCTTTATCAGATTGTTAGGTCTAAGTGTTTTGCAGATTTCTGTTCAGTTAGTTCTTGAAGGTTCTCTCATCTAAGTTATAAAGTATATCTGATTTAGTAGTAGCTTCTAAATTATCCTGTGATGTTGTTTAACTAGTAGATACCAATATTTCTTCTAGTAAATTTTACTATGTTGATAGTATCTTCTTGAGTTACTTATATATAGTTGTGGTGGGTCATTGTATCAGTTGATGATTATATTCTTCACTATGTTCTTGATCTGTTCATAGTTTGGTTAGAGTAGAGTTAAGCATCTGATAGTATTTCTTTATTACAGTTGAGTAGAATAAGATTCTTGAATTCTCTAGGTTTGGTAGTTAATAGTAGGTATAGTTTGTCTTTTTTCATGAATTATTTCATTTATTATATATTACTCTTATAAGTATTGTAAGGGAGTTTCTCCTAAACTGCCTGTGAGGAAGTGTCTGTTGATATTAATCTGCATTAGACTTAGGAATCTCTGAGTACATTGCAAGATTTCTAAGGTATTAAAAGTACTTTATTTCTTTATAAGAATATTAATTATGATTTCTAGACTTATGGTCTTTTAGTACTCTTGATGTGTGTAGAAAGAGGTAAGATCTTTAGCTCTCAAAAGGATCTTGAGTGTGCACTGCTATTGAACTCAGTTGTCAGAATATTGCAAGAATAGTACAGAACTTCAATTTAATGAGTTTGCAACTATCTGCATTATGCAAGCCTCTTGAGGTTCCAGCTCTTTATAGAGATTTATAAAAGTTTGGTATATTGGTTTCTTATGTAGGAGTTATTGTATTGAAACTGAGACTAGAAGTTTATTGAATAGAGAATTGAGGGGGTATTTATACAAGATAGCTGCCTAAGATATTACTTCTGATAGTGGTAATACTTCAAAAAGAAATACTGAAATAAGTAATACAGTAAATGTAAGGAGGTTTCTCCTAAACTGCTTTTGAGGAAGTATCTGATGATACTAATCCATGTTAGACTTAGAAATCTCCAAGTATATCACAAGGTTTCTAAGGTATCGAAAGTACTTTTTTTCTTTGTAAGAATATTAATTATGATTTTTCAGACTTATAGTCTTTCTAGTGCTCTTGATGTGTGTAGAAGGGGGTGAGATCTTTAGCTCTCAAAGGGATCTTGAGTGTATACTGCTATTGAACTCATTTTAAAAAGAGGTTGCGAGAATAGTACAGAACTTCAATTTAATGAGTCTGCAACTATCTGCATTATGCAAAACCTTTGAGGTTTTAGCTTCTTTGTAGAGAGTTATATAAGGTTGATGTGTTTGTATAAGGAATTGTTTAAGGGAATTTGAAGATTGAAGAACTAATTGACTTGAAGACTGAAGTTTATTGAATAAAGAATTAAGGGATATTTATACAAAATTGAAAGACTAAGTGTAAGAGTGATATATATAAAAAGCAGCAACAAACACTTGCAGAAACATAATAAACAACTATACCTGCCATTAGCTATCAAAACTAGAGGACTTAAGAGCCTTATCTGACTTAACCGCAGCAAAGAAATACTGTCAGATGATCAACCCCACTGAGAATATAGTTGAAAATGCAATTATTAATTGATATAATAAACTACCACAACTATACACTAGAGTAACCCAAGAGGATACTATCAATATGGTGAAATTTGCAAAAAGGAATATCAGCATTCACCAATTCAACAACATTGCTGGACAATTTAGAAGCTACTATCAAATGGGATATACCTTACAACTAAGGCAAGAGAACCACCAGAAACTGATAGAATGAGAATCTGCTGAATACCTAAGATTAAACCCTTGGGAGAGATGTATGGCTAAAAGGATCTTTAATATATTCCAACATTAGCCATCTGCATTGAAACACCTTGGCAATCTAAGCCCACGTCAATAGGAAAACTTGCAGAATATAGAAGAAGAAACATTGTTACTTTACCTCCTCAAAAATTACCTAGTGGACAACAACTGTATCGAAGAGGAAAATACTTCTATATCTGGATCGGACACAGAAGAAGAAGTCTACACTGCCAAAATTATCAACGCTGTGGATACCATCTACATCGCTGAAATTATCAACACTGTTGATACTATCAACATTATTGATATCTTATTTAATAATGAATGGAACTTATAAATTAAATATAGTATAACTAATCATATTCCAAGTAGTAACCTGGGCAGCTATCCATATAGCACTTCGAGAATTTTGTATAAATATCCCTCAATTCTTTATTCAATAAACTTCAGTTCAATAGCAGTGTATACTCAAGATTCCTTTGAGAGCTAAAAATCTCACCCCTTCTACACATATCAAGAGTGCTAAAGACTATAGGTCTGAAAATCCTAATTAATATTTTTATAAAGAAATAAAGTACTTTTGATACCTTAGAAACCTTGCAATGTACTCAGAGATTCCTAAGTCCAATGCGGATTAGTATCATCAGATGCTTCCTTACAGGTGGTTTAGGAGAAACCCCCTTACACTAAGATTGATAATATAAACTAACTATAAATCTTGAATAGTATTGATATCAGTAGTGCCTACAATATTGGCAATGCCTACGATATCGGTAGTGCCTACGATGTCAGCAATACCTATGATGTCGGCAGTGCCTGCGATATCGGCAATGCCTATGATGTCGGCAATGCCTACGATGTCGGTGGTGCCTACATCTGATCCTGATAAGGAAGTATTGATTTCTTCTTTCAGATTTAAGTAACTAAAATGTTCTAAGTAGTGCTGTGGTACAGTAATAGTAATAATATCACTCTTACAACTCTTCCCCTCTTGGGAAAATAGCATCCATGCTATTTCTATAAAAAAGTTGTTTAATATTCAACAGGTTTGTATTTCTTGTAGTGTTGATTCTGTTCAAAGAGTATCTGCTGAGCTTTTTCATTTAAGTTCTAGACTTGATATAGGTGATTGTCTAAGTGTTGATATATCAGTGGTTTGATTTATTGATATCAGTCTTGTTCCAAAGTTTTCCTGCTGATTTCAGTAGGTAACTCTAGATTCTTCCATATATGGCAGTTATAGTGCATTTCTTGTGATTCAGGTACTGTAATTTGTTTTGTTTATACTGGGGTCAGTAAGTCAGGTAATTCTAATGTTTTGTTTATCCTAAACTTGTTTTTTGGGTACCAGCTGATTTGTTGAGTCTATTTTTCTCCGTTCTAACTCTTAGGTCATTCGGGCATGGATCGGGTCCTTGGTCGGGTATCCTGGCTTTTTGGCTCATTCATGTGAGCTTATTTATTAGTCGGGCTGATGATTCATCAGTTGTTCTCTTGGAATAAGGTGAGTGATTCAAGCGGATATGTGTATGTGCATGTTGTTGTAAGGGGGTTTCTCCTAAACCGCCTGTGAGGAAGCGTCTGATGATACTAATCTGCATTGGACTTAGGAATCTCCGAGTACGTCGCAAGGTTTCTAAGGTATTGAAAGTACTTTGTTTCTTTATAGGTTATTAATTGTGAATTTCAGACTTATAGTCTTTTAGCGCTCTTGATGTATGTAGAAGGGGGTGAGATCTTTAGCTCTCAAAGAGATCTTGAGTGTGCACTGCTATTGAACTGAAGTTTATTGAATAAAGAATTGAGAGATATTTATACAAAAGGTCAAAGCTAAATATATGACAAATAAATGATACAATATAACTGATAAATGAGGTGATGGTTAAATGATATGCTAATGATCTGATGATCAATGACTGAGATGACTGAGCACCAATAATAATACTTAATGATCAAAATAAAAGTATGGGAAAACTGCTAAATTAATTCTGAGTGATGGGAATGGTGGGATCAGTGGGAATGATTGCTGCGTTGTTAAGGGATTACGATGTTTGCTTGGTTGCTGCGTCGCCAGGGATTACATGAGAATCAGAAGAGCTTGAGAAATTAGATAGATGTGGAAACATTGCTGCATCGTTCCTGGCGGATTATGTGAGAATCGGAAGAGCTTGAGAAATTGTATGGAATCAGAAGATCGGATGGATGTCTGATAGTGAGAAATCAGGTAGTTCCATCACTTCTTGGCGGATGCTATGGTGTGGTGCAATTGCTGCGGTACAATTACTGCACTCTTATAACTCTTCCCCTCTTAGGAGAAAATAGCGTCCTCGCTATTTCTAAGGAACTTGAAGTTATCTTAAAATATGAATATAAGAAAATACTACTCTTAATAAGAATAATACTAAGAAAAAAAAAGTGACTCGTCATTTTTCCATGAACAAATGACTTCTGAATATTTCAAAGGATAAAATAATAAAGGGATGATAATGTAATAGGTCAAATATGCAAATAAATGAAATAAGTGTCCATCGAAGATCGCTAGGTAGTAAATGATATAATAATGTCTGATCTGAAGGAAAATGGAAATAAGTATGTCAGATGAAGGGAAAAGGCATGAAATCGATCGAGTGCATAATAGATGCGTCATTGTTCGATGCACAGATGAATAAAATAGGGATCGATCGAAAATAAAATAAATGAAAATAATAATTGTTCGATGAATAAAATAACTGATGTAACTGTGACGACTGAATAAAATAGACTCCGAGGGTGTCGAAATATTTTTTTTTTAAAAAAAAGGAATATATAACTGAAGACTTGTGCTCACTCTTCCTTTTTCAAAATCTCCTGAATCTTTTACATATCGTTGTTCTTGCTTTACGCCGATTCGTGTGTTTGGGTACGTGTATTCGGGTATGCAGTTGTTCTGGATTCGTTCGGTTGTTCTAGATTCGTGGCTTGCTCGTCTTTCTCATTTCGGTTATTCTGACTTTTGTTTTTCGTCACAAAGATCTTGCTAGAATCTTCAAAGATCTCTCTGTTGAAATTTGATCTTTGAATGTGTGTTTTGGAGTAAAGAGCGCACTGGCTAATGAAGCCAATATGCGTGTATTTATTAATGCTAAATTATGATTGGTCAATACAAACAAAGATCGTCTAAGCCACAATTGAGTGACGTATGATCGATCATTGATGCATCGATCATTGATAGAAGAGATATAATAAGCTAATAATTACAACACTCCCCCTGCTTGATATATCTCGATAAAATAAATGAAAAAAGAAGGAATAAAAAATAGTGTTCAACTGTACATCACAAATGTCATCCATGAAGTACATTCACTGCAAATTATTATATATAAAATACTACTTAAGTGATAAGAATGACGTGATAAAGAATATAAAATTTTTAAAGAAATAATGTTAGTTACGTAAGCCCATTTTTGCGATCAATGTTTCAAGTCTTGGTCGCGCAAGTGGCTTGGTTAATGCATCAGCTATCATTTCATCT
>RBNK01000684.1:0-21810 GCA_003990785.1 Endogone sp. FLAS-F59071
AAAATCCGGCTTAGAATGCGAGTGGAAGGTTATATATATACAAAATGACATATGTAGGATTATCCCTATATAAAATATTAATATGAAACTAGTTTACATCTAGTCCACTATGGAACCGAAAAATTACAGCACCATCAGAAGCATTTTGAAACAAGAACAAGGCAAGATGATGCTTGGAAATGCTGGAGCTGCATTGAAGAAAGCAAGAAACTACAAATCTAACAATTAGCAAAGGAAGAAGAAGAAGCAAAACAAGCATGTAAGGCTATAAAATTACCAACCAAGGAAAAGAAAACAGATTGGTCAATTAACAATACAACAGACATGTGGTCTATTGAAGAAATAAAAGAGGAAGAGAAAGAAAAAGTAGAATACAGAACCTTATCTTTACTCAGAAAGAAAACAGAACTTCTTTTCTACAAAGGAACAATAAAGAATGAAATAGTCAATGTATTGATTGACAGTGGGGCAACATGCAACTTTATTAGCTGACAGTTAGCAGACTAACTCAAAGTAATCAAGTCACTATGAGAAGCAGCAATGATTATAAAAGTTGCTGATGGAAGAACTCAACAAATCACTCATACTGCTAAAAATCTTTCAATCTCAATTAAATTATATCAAGATGCATTGAACTTTGAGATTATAGGCATGCCTGGACTAAGTATAGTATTTAGAAAAAGTTGGCTAGATTAGAAGAACTCTAACATTGACTAGCCAAGTAGAACCATAGAGTTTACTTATTAAAATAAGGATATTAAACTGGTCTTCAAATCAAGAAATAGCAAGATCTAACTCTACTCTACCAAAAAATTCTACCAATACCTTGAAAAAGATAACATAGTTTACTGCTGTATTATTACTGAAAAAGATATTGCTAAAATAACTACTAAAACTGATATAGATATTAATAGTCTGAATATATCTCTATAACTACTTATTATCAAGTTTATAGACTGATTCCCTATAAACTTACCAGAAAGACTACTTCTAAAACAAAGTATCAATCACCAAATTGAATTAATATCTGGCACAGAACTACTATTTAAGAAAATTTATCAGTTATCTAAACTAAAGTTACAAGAACTTAAGAAGACTTTAGAAGAATTAATTGAATAAGGATCTATTCAATCTAGTATATCACCTTTTGGAGTATTTATCATATTTATTAAAAAGAAGAATAGAATTAGAATATATATTGACTATTGACAACTCAATGATATAACTATTAAAAACTAATATCTATTACCTAACATTATGGAATTATTTGATAGATTCAAAGGAGTAACTATATTTTCAGTAATTGACTTATATTCAGAATATTATCAGATCTATATTGCCAAAGAAGATATTTCAAAAACAGTATTTAGAACTCAATATAGATATTATAAATGGAAAGTTATACCTTTTGGATTGACAAATATACTTACAATATTCTAAGAACTGATAAATGATATATTCAGATTACTACTTGATAAATTTGTAGTTGTTTACATTAATAATATACTGATCTATAGTAAGACAAAAGAAAAACACTTACAATATCTTCATCAAGTACTAGAAATATTGAGGAAACATCAGCTATATGGTAAACTTAGTAAGTATAATTTTTTATAAAAAGAAGATATATATCTGAAATACTGAATCAATAAATAAAGAGTTTTAGTCAACTCTACAAAAATCGAGACAATCAGAAAATGAGAGAGACTAACAACAATCAAGGAAATACAATCCTTCCTAGGACTAGCAGGATACTACTAAAGGTTTATTAAGAATTATACAGGAATTGTAGCATATCTATATAACCTGACAGTTACAAGTACAAATGTTAATCAAGAATGAAATAAACACCATGACTTAGCTTTTACAACCTTAAAAGAAAAGTTAACAACTACATCTATCCTTTGAAGCTCTGATCAGAATCTATAATTTGTAGTAATAACTGATACTTTAGATTATGTAATTAGAGCTATACTCTTATAGGAAGATTAATCTATTGCCTACTGATTAAGAAAGATATTCCCTACAGAAAGGAATTACTCTATTTATGAAAAAGAACTACTTGCAATAATCAATATAACCCAAGCATAGAGATACTATCTAATAGGCAACAAATTCTTAATCTATACTGATTATAAATTACTTAAATACCTGAACAAATAGCTAACTCTCTCTACTTGATAAGTGCAATAGATAGACCACCTTAATAACTATTACTTCGAAATAATCTATAAACTTAGAAAACTTAATATTGTAGCAAATACATTATCTCAACAACAATAGGAGAAAGAACAAATTAAGGTCATTATCGAAATTACAGATAATTAGATATAGAAAATTCAAAAAGAAGTCTAAACAGATAAAGAAGTATAAAAAGTTATTGAAGAACTTAACACTAATCCAGATATTATAAACAAATTCAAGATTTAAAATAATAACCTTTATTATAAAGACTAACTCTTCATACTATCGAGTCTTCATATCAAGATTCTACAAAAATATTATAACATATCCTTAGCAGGACACTTTAAATTTAACAAAACTTATGAAGCACTTACTAGGAACTTTTACTGGCTGAAGATATTCACAAGTATTAAAGTTTCATAGCTTCCTATAACACCTGTCAACATAATAAGATATTAAGACAATCACTTGCTAGATTGTTATAACTACTACCTATACCTGCCAAAAAATAGGAATAAATCAGTATGAACTTTATTGTCTAACTACTGATAACAATATCGAGAAAAGATGTAATAACTATCTTTATTGATTGACTTAGTAAATAAATATACTTTGTTGTAAATAAAACAACCGATACTGCACCTAATATAGCAAAAATATTTTTCAATAATATTTTTTACCTACATAGACTACTATGAATTATTATCTATAACCAAGACCCAAAATTTACAAGTAATTTTTGGCAATCGCTATCCAAAATACTTAGAACAAAAATAGCACTATTAACTACATTTCACCTGCAGACTGACAGATAAACAGAACATATGAACCAGATATTAGAACAAATACTTAGAACTTATATCAACTATCGATAGAATAATTGGGATAAACACTTAACTACTACTAAATTTACATGTAATAACACCTAGCAAAAGTCAATAAAACTATTACTATTTTTCCTAAACTATAGCTATCACCTGCTGACACTAATAACCCTGTTATTAGAAAAAGTTAAATCAATAGTACAAGCTATTGATGATTTCACTATATGAATGACTAACCTGCTGACTAAGGTATAAAATGCAATTTATAAAGCACAATTATAACAAATAAAATATATAAATAAAAAAAGATGTGAAGAACTATTTGATATAGATGAATAGTCCTATTATTCTTAAGATATATTAAATTATGACAATTATCTAATTAGCCTTCAAAGAAACTTCAGAATAAGTTTCTCAGACCATTTAAGATTATCACAAAAATATTAGCTGTTACTTACAAACTAGAGTTACTATCAATAATGAGGATCTACTCTATATTTCATATATCCTTACTGAAATGTTATATACTAAATAATGATGATCTATTTCCAGACTAACAAGTTATATCACCTATACTAATTTTGATCAATGACATAGAGAAATTTGAAGTAGAAGAAATCTTGGATCAGTAGATTACTAAACAAGACAACAGATTGATACTACAATACCTAATCAAGTGGAAAGGATACCCCTTACATAATACAACATAGAAACTACTTAGCAATTTAATAAATGTAGATGAAGCACTCAGAAAGTATCATAAGTCCCTACAGAAATAGCATAGATGCTATTTTCTCAAAAGAGGAAGAGTTATAAGAGTAATATATAAAAGGTATTTGTAAAGGAGTTTCTTCTGAACTGCCTGTGAGGAAGTATCTGATAATACTAATCCATATTGGACTTAGGAATCTCTAAGTATATCACAAGGTTTCTAAGGTATTGAAAGTACTTTATATCTTTATAAGAATTTTAATTATGATTTTCAGACTTATAGTCTCTTAGCACTCTTGATGTGTATAGAAGGGAGGTGAGATCTTTAGCTTTCAAAAAGATCTTGAGTATGCACTGCTATTGAACTGAAGTTTATTCAAATGAAAACTAAAGGGTATTTATATAAGAAATCAGATAGTACTGCTATAAAGGTAGCTGCCTAAAATAGTACTTCTGATAGCAGTAATACTTCAAAAAGAAATACTGAAATAAGTAATGCAGTAAAAGGTAATACTATGAAGGGTAATAATAAAAAGGAAAATTACTAGAGATAGTAATTTGATAAAAGGAAATACTATATGAAGTATTTCAGAAAAGAGTAATACTACTATAAGTAATGTAGAAAAAGGAAATGCTTTAATAAGTAATACTACTAAAGGTATTTTCGAATACAGTAATGCTATAAAAGAAATTTCCTAAAATAGAATTTCTTTGTTAAGTAATTTCTCAATTGACAATGCTCTATTTGGCAATACCTTATTTGGTATTTCTAGTTTGAGAACTACCATATCAGGTAATTCTATTTTGGGTACTTCTTCAAGAGAGAATTCCTCATCTATCTCAGATTAACTAGATGTTTTAGTGTTTTCTCTGTTCAAGAAGTCAGAGATGATGTAGGTACTGTCTTGAGGGTATTTCTCCTTCATGACTTCTAGTATTCTGTCTAGTTGTTCTTCAGGAATTCTGTCCTATTTTCCAAATGAGAGTGTTCTAATCTGGTTGATTGCTTGTAGCCATTGTTTAAAGAAGTGGAATATTCTTCTTCCTCTCTCGAATTCAGTGTCTGTTAATCCTATTTGGTTCTTAGCTTCAATGAGGTTGGGTACTAACATATTGTCAGTAGCAGTGAATAAGGCATAACCCATTTGGTAGTAAGCCTGATATTGTTTAGAGATATTAAATGTTCTGAATATGTTTATGTTATCTCGTGAATATCATACTATATT
Source organism: Endogone sp. FLAS-F59071 (assembly GCA_003990785.1). Classification (NCBI taxonomy): domain Eukaryota; kingdom Fungi; phylum Mucoromycota; class Endogonomycetes; order Endogonales; family Endogonaceae; genus Endogone; species Endogone sp. FLAS-F59071. The sequence continues at coordinate 4,946 of RBNK01000684.1, forward strand.
GTTGTTATCTTTCAACATGACTTCAACATCTATCTGATTGGTTTCATAGTGTCATTGACTAATTGCTTCATCGATTAAAGTTTCTACTTCATCTATATTCAGAGGTAGAGATTCTTGACAATGAGCAGTGTTGTAGCAGTTGTCTCTATTGTATATGATAACTCTAAGTCCAGTTGTAATTCTAATGGCAGGCATAGTTGTTTGTTATGTTTCTGCTAGTGTTTTGTCAATGCTTTATATATCACTCTTACAACTCTTTCCCTTTTAAGAAAATAGCATCTACGCTATTTCTGTAAGGACTTGTAATATTTTTCCAGTGCTTTATCTACGTTTGTCAGATTGCTAAGCAGTTCCTATATTACATCATGTAAGAAGTATCCTTTCCACTGGATTAGGTATTGCAGTGTCGATCTGTTATCCTGTTTGGTAATCCATTGATCTAAGATTTCTTCTACTTTGAATTCTTCTGTGTCATTGACCAAAATTGGTGCAAGTAGTATAACTTGTCTGTCCAGAAATAGATCATCATTATTTGGTATATAATGTTTCAGTAATGATATATAAAATATGGGGTGAATCCTTATTATTGATGGTAACTCCAGTTTGTAAGCAACAGCTGATATTTTTGCGATAATCTTGAATGGTCCGAGAAACTTATTCTGAAGTTTCTTTGAAGGTTGATTAGATAATTGTTGCAATGTGATGTATCTTGAGGACAGTAAGACCATTTCGTCTATCTCGAATGATTCTTCATACCTTTTTTTATTTGCGTATTTTATCTGTTATGATTGTGCTTCATGAATTGTATCTTGTACTTTGGTCAGCAGGTTGATTATTCATGTAGTGAAATCATCAACAGCCTGTACTATTGATTCAATCTTTTCTAATAACAGAGTTGCTGGTGTCAGCAGGTGATAGCCATAGTTTAGGAAGAATAGTGATAGTTTTGTTGACTTTTACTGAGCATTATTATATGCAAATTCAGCGGCAGTTAAGTGTTTGTCCCAATTGTTCTATCGATAGTTGATGTAAGTTCTAAGCATTTGTTCCAATGTTTGGTTCATATGTTCTGTTTGTCCATTAGTCTGTGGGTGAAATGCAGTTGAGAGTGCTATTTTTATTTCAAGTGTTTTGAATAGCAATTGCCAAAAGTTACTTATAAACTTTGGATCTCAGTCATAGATAATAATTCATGGTAGTCCATATAGGCAAAAAATATTATTAAAAAATATTTTTACTATGTTTGGTGCAGTATCAGTTATTTTACTTGCAACAAAGTAAGTTTGTTTGCTGAGTCAATCAATGAAGATGGTTATTGCATCTTTCCTAGATATTGTTTTCAGCAGTTAGACAATGAAATTTATACTGATTTGTTCCCATTTTTCGGCAGATATAGGTAGTGGTTATAATAGTCCAGCAGGTGATTGTCTGAGTGTTTTGTTATGTTAACAAGTATTGTAGGAAGCTATGAAGCTCTTAGCACTTGTAAACATTTTCAGCCAGTAAAAGTTTCTGGTGAGTGCTTCATAAGTTTTATCAAATCTGAAGTGGCCTGCTAAAGGTATATTGTGATGTTCTTGTAGAATCTTGACATGAAGATTTAATAGTATGAAGAGTTGATCTTCATAATAGAGGTTGTTGTTTCACATCTTAAATTTGTTTGTCATATCTGGTTTGGTATTGAGTTCTTTTATGATTTTCTGTACTTCTTTATCTAACTGGACTTCTTCTTGAATTTCCTGTATCTAGTTATCTGTGATTTTGATAATGGCTTTGATTTGTTCATCCTCCTATTATTATTGAGATAATGCATTTGCTATAATATTAAGCTTTCTGGGTTTGTAGATTATTTCAAAGTGATAATTGTTGAGGTGATCTATCCATCACACTTGTCAGGTAGAGAGAGTTAGCTGTTTGTTCAGATATTTGAGTGATTTATGATCTGTATAGATCAAGAATTTGTTGCCTATCAGGTAGTGTCTCCAAGCCTATATTGCATCAATTATTGTAAGTAATTCCTTTTTATGAACAGGGTAATTTCTTTCTACAGATAACATTTTTCTTGAATGGTAGGCAATAGGTTAGTCTTCTTGTAAAAGTACAGCTCTAATTGTGTAATCTGAGGTGTCAGTAGTTACTACAAATTGTAGGTTCTGATCTGGGCTTCTAAGGACAGGTATAGTTGTTAACTTTTCTTTCAAAGTTTCAAAGGCTATGTTATGGTTTTTATTCTGTTCTTGGTTAACATTTGTACCTGTAACTGTCAAATTGTGTAGGTATGCTACAATTTCTACGTAATTCTTGATAAACCATTGGTAGTATTCTACCAGTCCTAGAAAGGATTGTATTTCCTTGATTATTGTCAGTTTCTCCTATTTCTTGATTGCCTCGATTTTTGCAGAGTTGACTAGAATGCCTTGTTTCGATGAGTAAACTCCATAGTTCTGCTTAGCCAGTTGATGTTAGGATTCTTCTGATCTAGCCAACTTTTTCTGAATACTATACTTGGTTTGGGTATACCTATGATTTCAAAGTTCAGTACATCCTAGTATGATTCTATTGAGATTAGAAGATTTTTGGTAGTATAGGTGACTCATTAGATTCCTCTATTGATGACTTCTACAATTATTGCTGCTTCGCAGGGTAACTTGATTACTTTGAGTTGATCAGCTAGCTGTTTGCTGATAAAATTGCATGTTGCTTCACTGTTGATCAGTATGTTGACTATTTTGTTCTTCATTGTTCTTTTGTAGAAAAGAAGTTCTGTCTTTTTTCTAAGTGATGATAAGGTTCTGTATTCTACTTTTTCTTTTATTTCTTCTACTTTCGTTTCTTTGATAGACTATATATCTATTGTATCTTTGATTGACCAATCTGTTTTCTTCTCCTTAGTTGGTAATTTTATAGCTTTGTGTACTTGTTTTCCTTCTTCTTCCTCCTTTGCTAATTGTTAGATTTGTGATTTCTTACTTTCTTCAATATAGCTCCAGCATTTCCAGGCATTGTCTGCATAGTAGGTTCTGTTTTCATGAGGACAGCATCTATATGGTACTATTCCTTGTACTATCTTCAGGTACCAATGTTCATCCTTGGTAAGTATAGGTTTCTTTTTATCTGTCGATCTAAATCCTCCTGCAGCATGTTTGGTTTTTGGAAGTTGTTCTATGACTTTGGCTGTTACTGAATTGTCTAGTTTGATGAATACAAATTATGCTAACTTAGCTCCTTTGGTGACTTGGTATTTGCGATGAGCTGATAAGTTATGAACTGCAAGTATAATTTCGCCAGTATAGTCTACATTAATGACTCCTACTTTGATTGAGATTTCTTCTTTAATTTTGCTGCTTTTATCCAGGATTTATATAAGTTCCAGTTGGTGGTTTTAAGACGATTCCTATCTTGATCAGGAAAATTGATTCTAGTAGAATTAGTGCATCTTCATTTGTATGAATGTTATATCCTGCAGAGTTTGCTATTTCTTTAGTAGATATTATGGTATCTGGGTGCTTTTTTTCAACTAGGAAGTTAGTTTTATTGTTAGTTTCTTGTATTATGTATAGTTATTTATCTTCTGATGATTCTTCCAATTCTTCTTCTTCTTCTTCTTGCCTTTCTTCTTCAATATCAGTCAGTTCTTGCCAAGTGCCATTGTAGGCTGGGTCACATTCTTTGCTGTCAATAGTAGATGAGTTATAGACAGTCTAAAGATCTTGCAGGTAGATTTTATCCCAATATACTCCTTACTCATATCTTTTCTTGTCTCTCCAGAACTTTCCTTTGCTAATGTATTAATAGCTTCTCCAGAAGATATTATAAATTTCTCCAGTATTGTTGGCATAAGGGTATGAGTTTTTGCCATAGTAAAGTCTATTATTTATTAGTAGCATTTGTCAGTGTCTTGGTTATGGTTTTATTCTTTGATCTTTCTTTTTGATGATGAGGAAGTCTTCTACTTTAGTTTCATTTGGTATAAGGTGAGTTGTTGAACAGTTGTATATATGTTCTATATAATAGATGCATTGATTATAGAATGAGCATCTTGTTTGCACCATGTTCCAATTGATGAGGGTGATTTGTTCTTGTTCATTCAACTTGTGGTATCCTCGGCCATATTTTTCTTTAATTACATACAGTCAGCTAATATCCCTTGGGTCCATTTCTTCTTCAGCTATCATACTTTTACTTGTACCTTTGATTTCTTCTTTCTTTGTAATCTTTTCTTCTGAAATAGTATAAGTACTTCTACACTTAGGTGTAATATGTCTATGTCTTCCACAATTGAAGCAGGTCTTTGTTTTCTTCCAGTCATCCTTGTTTTCATTCTTCTTGAAATTGTTTCGCCATGTCAAGCTATTGTTATAATTTTCTCATCCTCCTTTGAATCCTTCTTAGGGGTTAAATCCTCCTCAACAGTAAGTATCAGTTGTTGGTTTGCTGCTTGAGCTAGAGTTGTAATTCTTATTTTCTATTCATATTTGTTGTGCTGATAGAATTGTATGTGCTGATTTGATAACTATACCGAAACACTATTGTTTATGAGCATATGAGCTCCCTCTCTTCTTAATGCAAGTTTCCAGCCACTGTGGAAGGGTCTTAAATAAGGTGTCAGCTCGTGTACCATAAGTAATGTGATTGTCATTGTTATAAGGCATTCCAATGATGATGAGATCAGCATTAATTTCTGTGGCAAAAGCTTTAAAGGTTTTGCTTCCTTCAGTGTTGAATCTTGCTGTAGCTAGTCATTTTTTCACTTTGGCAATATATGTACTACTGCAGAATTTGTCAATTAGTAAGGATCTAAGGCCTTGTTAGATGGGGATATTTGGATATCCTGGTTAGGCTATGCCAGCTACTTGAGCTGCTACCAAAGTTGTATCTTGCCAGGTTAAAGGTTTTCTAGGCAGATTTTGCCACTAGATTGCTACTGATTTTCTGAGAAATCCAGCAATTTTGTTAATCTATACATATGACTTGGCATATACTTGTTCAGATGTGTGATTAACATTGTTGGTGAGTCTATCATCTAGTACTTGATCATCATTCTAGCTATTGGCATTATAATTAGCTTCAATGGCTGATATAAATGTGGTGACTTCTTTGGCTTCTCTATTGAAGAGTTGTAAGTTGACTGCTTTGGTTGTTTGACTGAGTTATGCTACTTGTCCTACGAGTACAGTTAAGGCTGCTACTTGTACAGTTAATACAGTGATTGTGGCATCAGCTATTATATTAGTAAATATAGTTAGTATAAGTAGTGATGATATAGGAAGTTCATTTTCTTTTCTATTGGTTTGTTGGATATATTCTCTTACTTCGTAATTAAATATTTTGTTTTCTAAGTCAAGGTCTTCTGATTCTTCAAGTATGTCAGCTTCAAGTGTAATTCTTCGAATGGTTGTATCGGTATCTTCAATAAATGCAGTATCAGCATTATAATAGATAGTTATATCAGGTTCCTGTAAGTCACTTATGTTGGTTGCTTCTCTAAATGTTGATCTGCTCAGTCTGAGTATATGTTGGAATATAGATGTTATAAGGTTGATAGGTTTCTCAATAGATAGTGGTATAATAGGTACAGTTGGTCCTAATGGTGTTGTTTTGGCAAATCATGTGAGATCTTCCGCTACTAATTTCTCAAATAATCTGTTTATAATTTAGTAGTAAACAGTGCCTCGGTGTGTTGAGTAATCAAATGGTGAGTTGGTGATCCACTCTTTGATAACTTGGTGATTATTATATCTTTGTATAGTAGTTATAAGGTTGGTGAATTGGTGTTCAGCTTGTGTGATAGAAACAATGTTACGATCTCCTTTGATATTTTTATAGAGAAAATCTTGAAATACTTCAAAGTAGGCTTTGGTTCTAAGAGAGTTTTCGAATTTCTCTAGAAGTTCATTATAGAGTTCAAGATATATTTCATTTCATAAATGAGCTACTATTGTTGAATCAGTGCTTCATAGCAGTTGCTGATATTGTGTCTACTTAAAGGATTTCATGGTGTATGTAGTTTCTCTAGCTGTTAGAAGTGAGATGTGTATAGTATTTTTTAGTAGCACTCCAAGTACGTCAGTCATGTCTAAAAAGAATTAATAATTCTAGGCCTTTGTAAAAATATTAGTAGTATGTTTCTGATTATTATAATAGTTTTTCATTACCACTGCTACCAAGTTGTAAGAGAGTTTCTTCTGAACCACCTGTGAGGAAGCATCTAATAATACTAATCCACATTGGACTTAGGAATCTCTGAGTATATCATAAGGTTTCTAAGGTATCAAAAGTACTTTATATCTTTATAAGAATTTTAATTATGATTTTCAGACTTATAGTCTCTTAGCACTCTTGATGTATGTAGAAGGGGGGTGAGATCTTTAGCTCTCAAAAGGATCTTGAGTGTGCACTACTATTGAACTAAAGTTTATTCAAATGAAAACTGAAGAGTATTTATATAAGAAATTAGATAGTACTACTATAAAGGTAGCTGCCTAAGATAGTACTTCTGATAGCAGTAATACTTCAAAAAGAAATACTGAAATAAGTAATGCAGTAAAAGGTAATACTATAAAGGGTAATAATAAAAAGGGAAATTACTAGAGATAGTAATTTGATAAAAAAAAATACTATATAAAGTATTTTAGAAAAGGGTAATACTACTATAAGTAATATAGAAAAAGAAAATGCTTTAATAGGTAATACTACTAAAGACATTTCTGAATATAGTAATGCTACAAAAGGAATTTCCTAAAATAGAATTTCCTCATTAAGTAATTCCTCAATTAACAATGTCCTATTTGGCAATACCTCATTCAGTATTTCTAGTTTGGAAACTACTATATCAGGTAATTCTATTTCGGATACTTCTTCAAGGAGGAATTCCTCATCTGTCTCAGATTGACTAGATGTTTCAGAATTTTCTCTATTCAAGAAGTCAGAGATGATATAGGTACTGTTTTGAAAGTATTTCTCCTTCATGACTTCTAGTATTCTGTCTAGTTGTTTTTCAGGAATTCTGTCCTATTTTCTGAGTGAGAGTGTTCTGATCTGGTTGATTGCTTGTAGCCATCATTTGAAGAAGTAGAATATTCTTCTTTCTCTCTCGAATTCGATGTCTGTTAATCCTATTTGGTTCTTAGCTTCGATAAGGTTGGGTACTAACATATTGTCAGTAGTAGTAAATAAGGCATAACTTATTTGGTAGTAAGCCTGATATTGTTTAGAGATATTGAATGTTCTGAATATATTTATATTGTCTCGTGAATATCATACTATGTTATTATTATCTTCCAACATGACTTTAATATGTACTCAATCAGTTTCATAGTGTTGTTAACTAATTGCTTTATTGATTAAAGTTTCTACTTCGTCTATATTCAGAGGTAGAGGTTCTTGATGACAGGTAGTGTTGTAGTGGTTGTCTCCATTATATGGGATAACTCTAAGTCTAGTTGTAATTCTAATGGCAGGCATAGTTATTTGTTATATTTCTGCTAATATTTTATTAATGCTTTATATATCACTCTTACAGTATTGACAAAATACTTATAGAAACATAACAAAATAACCATATCTGCTATCAACTGCTAAACTCAGAGGATTCAAGAATCTTATTCAACTTAACTATAGCAAAGAAATACTACTAAATGCTCAACTCTACTTCGACTAAACTATAAATAGATCAAGAATATAGTAAAGAATGTAGTTATCAATTGATATAATAAACCACTATAACTATATACTAGAGTAACTCAAGAGGACACTATTGATATAATAGAATTTGTAAAAAGAAATATCAGCATCTACCAATTTCACAATACTGCTAGACAATTTAGAAGTTACTATCAAATGGAATATGCCTTATAATTAAGGTAAGAAAACTGTCAAGAAACAATAAAATAAGAATCTGCTGAAATTCTAGAATTAAACCATTGAGAAAGGTGCATAGTTAAAAGAACCTTTAAGGTATTCTAATATTGGCCCTCTATATTGAAATATCTTGGCAGTCTAAGTTCATATCAATGAGAACACTTATGAAATAAAGAGAAAGAAACCTTGTTACTCTATCTCTTGGAAAATTACTCAATGAATAACAACTATCTGGAAAAAGAAACTAACACTTCCTTATTAAGATCAGATATAGAAGAAGAAATAGGTACTACTGAAGACACCACTGATGTCAAAGGTACTGCTGATATTGAAGATATTGTTGAAATTTGATCTTCGAATGTGTGTTTTGGAGTAAAGAGCATACTGGCTAATGAAGCCAATATACGTGTATTTATTAATGCTAATTTATGATTGGTCGATACAAAACAAAGATTGTCTAAGCCACAATTGAGTGATGTAACGATCGATCGTTGATGGGAGAGATATAATAAGCTAATAATTTCAACAGATACTACTGATATCAAAGGCACCACTGATATTGAAGGTATAATGAACTATTATAACTATACACTAGAGTGACCCAAGCAGACACTATTGATATAGTAGAACTTGCAAAAAGAAATATCAATATCTACCAATTTCATAACACTGCTGAACAATTCAGAAGTTACTATCAAATAGAATACACCTTACAGTTAAGGCAAGAGAACTATTAAGAAACAACAAAATGAGAATCTGCTGGAATTCTAGGATTAAACTATTGGGAAAGGCACATAGCTAAAATAACCTTTAAGGTATTCCAATATTAGCCCTCCATATTGAAATACCTCAGCAGTCTAAGTCTATATTAATAAGAATACTTATAAAATAAAGAGGAAGAAACCTTATTACTCTACTTCTTAGAAAATTACCTAATATATAACAACTGCCTAGAAGAAGAAATCAATACTTCCTTATCAGGATCAGATACAAAAGAAGAAATAGGTATTACTGACATCAAAGACACCACTAACATCAAAGGCACTGCTGATATCAAAGGTACTGCTAACATCGAAGGTACTGCCAACATCGAAGGCACTGCTAATATTAAAGGTACTGCCAACATCCATACTACAGATATCATTAACATATTATTCAATATTGAAGAATTTCTAAATTAGTAACCAAATATTCTAAGCAGTAATCTGGGCAGCTATCTGTATAGCACCTTGAGAATTTTGTATAAATATCCCTTAATTCTTTATTCAATAAAATGGACTTCTAAAGCTGTGCATACTCAAAGACCTTTTGAGAGCTTAAGATCTTACCTTCTTCTATACACTTCAAGAGTACTAAAAAGACTATAAGTCTGAAATTTATAATTAATACTCTTACTTGAAACAAAGTACTTTTAATATCTTAGAAATCTTGTAACGTACTCAGAGATTCCTAAGTCCAATACAGATTAGTATCATCAGATACTTCCTCATAAGTAGTTCAAGAGAAACCCACTTATAGCTAAAAGACTATAAGTTTAAAAATCATAATTAATAATCTTACAAGAAATAAAGTATTTTCAATATCTTAGAAATCTTGTAATGTACTCAGAGATTCTTAAGTCTAATGTGAATTAGTATCATCAGATACTTCCTTATGGGTAGTTTAGAGAAAACCCTCCTTATAGAGTTAATCTCTTGGCAGTATTTCTTTACTATAGTTGAGTAAGATAAGATTCTTAAATTCTCTGGGTTTGGTAGTTGATAGCAGGTATAATTGTTTTATTATGTTTCTGTAAGTGTTTTGTTAATACCTTTATATATTACTCTTACAACTCTTCCTTTTATAAGAAAATAGCATTCATGCTATTTCTATAAGAACTTGTAATAATTTTCAAGTACTTTATCTGCATTTGTCAGATTGCTAAGCAGTTCTCATATTGAATTGTATAGAGAGTATCCTTTTCACTTGATTAGGTATTATAGAATTAATCTGTTGCCTTGTTTGGTGATCTGTTGATCTAAGATTTCTTCTACTTTGAATTCTTCTATATTATTAATCAAAATTAATATGAGTAGTATGACTTGTTAATCAAGAAATAGATTATTATTATTTAGTATATAATGTTTCAGTAAAGATATATGAAAAATAGAGTGAATTCTCATTGTTGATGGTAACTCTAGTTTGTAAGCAACAGCTGATATTTTTGTAATAATCTTGAAAGGTCTAAGAAACTTATTCTGATATTTCTTTGAAGGCTGATTAGATAATTATCATAATGTAATATGTCTTGAGGACAATAAGACCATTTCATCTATATTAAATGATTCTTTATATCTTTTGTACTTTATAAATTATATCTTGTACCTTAGTCAACAGATCAGTCATTCATATAGTGAAGTCATCAACAGCTTATACTATCAATTCAACCTTTTCTAGTTAAAGGGTTATTAGTATTAGTAGGTGATAGCTATAGTTTAGGAAAAATAGCAATAGTTTTGTTGACTTTTACTAGGCATTATTGTATATGAATTTGGTAGCAGTTAAGTGTTCATCCTAGTTATTCTGTCAATAGTTAACATAAGTTCTAAGTATTTGTTCTAATATCTAGTTTATATATTCTATTTGTCCATCAGTTTGTCAGTGAAATGCAGTTAATAGTGCTATTTTTGTTCCAAGTGTTTTAAATAGTAATTGCTAAAAATTGCTTATAAATTTTAGATCTCAGTTGCAGATAATAATTTGTGGTAATTTATGTAAGTAAAAAATATTGTTGAAAATTATTTTTGCTATATCAAATATAGTATCAGTTGTTTTGCTTACAACAAAGTATATTTGTTTACTAAGTTAATCAATAAAGATAGTTATTATATCTTTTTCAGATGTTGTTTTCAGTAGTTGGATAATGAAATCTATATTGATTTATTCTCATTTTTCATCAAGTATAGATAGTGGATATAATAATTCAGTAAATGATTATCTAAGTATTTTGTTATATTGATAAGTATTATAAGAAGCTATAAAGCTCTTGGTACTTATAAACATTTTTGGCTAGTAAAAGTTTCTAGTAAGTACTTTATAAGTTTTGTCAAATTTAAAGTATCCTACTAAGAGTATATCATGATGTTCTTATAGAATCTTAACATAAAAGTTTAGAGGTATAAAGAGTCAATCTTTATAATAAAGGTTATTATTTCAAATTTTAAATTTGTTTGCAGTATCTAGGTTAGTATTGAGTTTGTCTATAATTTTTTATACTTCTTTGTCTACTTGAACTCCTTCTTGAATTTTTTGTATCTAATTGTATATGATTTTGATGATAGCTTTGATTTGTTCTTCTTTTTGTTATTGTCAAGATAATGTATCTACTATAATATTAAGTTTTCTAGGTTTGTAAATTATTTTGAAGTGAGAGTTGTTGAGGTGGTCTATATATTGTGCTTGTTGAGTAGAGAGAGTCAGCTGTTTATTCAAGTATTTGAGTAATTTATAATCTGTATAGATTAAGAATTTGTTACCTATTAGGTAGTATCTCTAAGCTTGTATTGCATCAATTATTACAAGTAATTCTTTTTATAAACAAGGTAATTTCTTTCTACAGAAGATATTTTTCTTAAACAGTAGGTGATAGGTTGATCTTCTTGTAAGAGTACAGCTCCAATTGCATAATCTGAGGCATTAGTGATTATTACAAATTGTAGATTCTGGTCTGGGCTTCTAAGGATAGGTGTAGTTGTTAAGTTTTCTTTTAAGGTTTCAAAGGCTATATTATGGTTTTCATTCCATTCTTAATTAACATTTGTATCTGTAACTATCAGATTATATAGACATACTATAATTTCTATATAATTCTTGATAAACCTTTAGTAATATCCTGCTAGTCCTAGGAAGAATTATATTTTCTTGATTGTTATTAGTTTCTTCTATTTCTTGATTGTCTTAATTTTTGCAGAGTTGACTAAAATTCATTATTCATTGATTTAGTATATAAGGTATACAACTTCTTTTTGTAAAAAGTTATATTTACTGAGTTTTATATACAGCTGATATTTCCTTAATATTTTAAGTACTTAATAGAGGTGTTATAAGTGTTCTTCTTTTATTTTACTATAGATCAGTATATCATCAATATAAACAACTATAAATTCATCAAGTAATGGTCTGAATATATCATTTATCAGACCTTGGAATATTGCAGATACATTTGTTAGTCCAAAAGGTATAACTTTGAATTCATAATGTTCATATTAAGTTCTAAATGCTATTTTTGGAATATCTTCTTCTGTAATATGAATTTAGTGATATTTTGATTATAAGTCAATAACTGAGAATATAGTTGCTCCTTTGAGTCTGTCAAATAACTCTATGATATTTGGTAATAGATATCAGTTCTTAATAGTTATATCATTGAGTTGTCAATAGTTAATGCACATTCTAATTCTATTCTTCTTTTTAACAAATATAATAGATACTCCAAAAAGTGATGTACTGGGTTGAATAGATTCTTGTTCCATTAATTCTTCTAAAATCTTCTTGAGCTCTTGTAACTTCGGTTCAAATAGTTGATAGATTCTTTTAAATAGTAGTTCTGTGCCAGGTATTAATTTGATTTAGTGGTTAATACTTCATTTTGACAGTAGTTTTTTAGGTAAGTTTATAGGGAATTGGTCTGCAAATTCAGTAATAAGTGGTTGTAGTAATATATTTAGGCTTTTGATATCAATATCGGTTTCAGTAGTAATTTTAGTAATATCCTTTTCAGTAATAATATAGCAATAAACTATATCATTTTTTTCAAGATATTAGTAGAATTTTTTGACAGAGTAGAGTCAGATCTTGCCATTTCCTAATTTAGAGACTAGTTTGATATTCTTGTTTCAATAAGTAAACTCTATAGTTTTGCTTGGCCAGTCGATGTTAGGGTTCTTCTAATCTAGTTAACTTTTTCCAAATACTATACTTAGTCTGAATATGCCTATAATTTCAAAGTTCAATATATCTTAATATAATTCAATTAAGATTAGAAGATTCTTGGTAGTATGGGTGACTCATTGGATTCCTCTGTTAACAACTTCTATAATCATTGCTGCTTCTTGAAGTAACTTAATTACTTTGAGTTGATCTACTAACTGTTAACTAATGAAGTTGCATATTGCCCTACTGTTGATCAGTATATTGACTATTTTATTCTTCATTGTTTCTTTATAGAAAAGAAGTTCTATTTTCTTTTTAAGTGAAGATAAGGTTCTATATTCTACTTTTTCTTCTACTTCTTCTTCTTTTATTTTTTCAATAGACTACATATCTATTGTATCATCAATTGACCAATCTGTTTTCTTTTTCTTAATTAGTAATTTTATAGCTTTGCATACTTGTTTTACTTCTTCTTCTTCCTTTGCTAATTGTTGGATTTGTAGTTTCTTACATTCTTCAATGCAGCTCTAACATTTCCAAGCATCATCTATATAGTAGATTCTGTTTCTATAAGAACAGCATTCATATAGTACTATTCCTTATGCTATTTTCAGGTACCATCATTTGTCTTTGGTAAGTGTAAGTTTCTTTTATCTGTTGATCCAAATTCTCCTCCAGTATATTCAGTTTTTAGAAGTTGTTCTATAACTTTGGCTGTTACTAAATTATCAAGCTTGATGAATATGAATTATACTAGCTTGGCTCCTTTGATGACTTGATATTTATAGTAAGCTGATAAGTTGTAAACTATAAGTATAATTTCATTAGTATAGTCTATATCAATAACTCCTGCTTTGATTGAAATTCCTTCTTTGATTTACTACTTTTATCTAAGATTTATATATATGTTTCTATTAGTAGCTTCAAAGCAATTCTTATTTTGATTAGGAAAATTGATCTAGATAGGATTAGTAGGAAATCTTTCTCTTGGAAAATATAGCAAAATTATATTACTTATGATGTGTGACTAACTTAGTCAACCTCTGGGAATTCAAACTCGTTACTCTTATCTGAATCAAATAGAATAATAGCAGAATCAGACAGAACAACAGCACAAACAAGAAAAGAACTCCTAGGAGCATACCAACTTCAGATAGCCCTTACTGGTATCCGAAATCTGTCCAAATCTAAATCAGACCTAGAAACTTCACTCTTATCCTTAATGAAGAGATTTATATAGAAAATTAATAAGAATTCTCAATCCTGACAAAATTATTGAAGAAGAAGATACTTATCTATCATTAACTTTAGGAGGTTTATTCTCCTTATCTGATACTCCAACCTCTGAAGATGCAGAACTTACTATAGAACTCACTACTGGAGTTGAGACTAGAATGCTTGAATTCAAAACATCAACCCCAGAAGAATCTAAATATCTCTCAGAAGTCGCTGGATTCTGAGATAGTTCTAATTATATAAGAAAAATATAGCAGAAGAAAACTGTCAGTAAATAAAAATACTTTAGGAAGATTCTCACCTACTACACCTACCAGGATATAGCGTCACATCTATATTAAAGCCTTCATTAACTGGGAGTACATCGAAATCAAGGCTCACTGCAATAGCTGCTTTGACCTCTTTTTCCTCCTCTTCTTTACATTCAAAATCCACTATAAGACTAGAAGTCAATCCTAGTTCATAATACTAAGAATCAAAGCTCCCACCCTCCTAGCTTGGAGAAGAAGAAGCCAGAGGTGCTAAAAAGTTTAAATTATATAATTATAGGAAAGAAAAATCAGTAATAATCAAAGATACTTCTAGTTGATCGAACAGATATCTCATGCCTTGAATCAGATACTTACTAACCCATTGATACAAGAGAGGATACTCGTCATCATCTGTAAGAGTGATATATATAAAAGGTAGTAACAAAACACTTGCAGAAACATAGCAAACAACTATGCCTGCCATCAGCCGCCAAAACCAGAGGACTCAAGAGCCTTATCCGACTCAACCGCAGCAAAGAAATACTGCCAGACGATCAACACCACTTTGATCAGACTATGAACAAATCAAGAACATAGTGGAGAATGCAATTATCAACCGACATAATGAACCACTACTACTATACGCAAGAGTGACCCAGGAGGACACTATTGAAATAGTAGAACTTGCAAAAGAAAATATCAACATCTACCAATTTCACAATACCACTGGACAATTCAGAAGTTACTATCAAATGGGATATGCCTTACAGTTAAGACAAGAAAATCATCAAGAAACAACAGAACAAGAATCTGCCAGAATTCTAGGATTAACCCACTGGGAAAAACGCATAGCTAGAAGGACCTTCAAAGTATTCTAATATTGGCCTTCCACATTGAAACACCTGGGTAACCTGAGCCCGCATCAATGGGGACACTTACGAAATGAGGAAGAAGAAACTCTGTTACTCTATCTCCTAGAAAATTACCCAATGGATAACAACCGTCTGGAAGAAGAAACCAATACTTCCTTATCAGGATCAGATATAGAAGAAGATGTAGGCACCGCCAACATCGTAGGCACCGCCAACATCGTAGGCACCGCCAACATCATAGGCACTGCCAACATCATAGACACTGCCAATATCATAGACACTGCCAACATCATAAGCACTGCCAACATTGAAGACACCGCCAACATCTACAATATAGATTTTATTAACACATTATTTGACTTCTAAATTAGTAACCAATATTCCGAGTAGTAACCTAGGCAGCTACCCATATAGCACCTCGAGAATTTTGTATAAATATCCCTCAATTCTTTATTCAATAAACTTCAGTTCAATAGCAGTGCACACTCAAGACCCCTTTGAGAGCTAAAGATCTCACCCCCTTCTATACACACTAAGAGCGCTAAAGACTATAAGTCTGAAATTCACAATTAATAATCTTATAAAAGAAACAAAGTACTTTCGATACCTTAGAAACCTTGCAATGTACTTGGAGATTCCTAAGTCCAACGCGGATTAGTATCATCAGACGCTTCCTCACAGGCGGTTTAGGAGAAACCCCCTTACAACTTGGTAGCAGTGGTAATGAAAAACCGTTATAATCAGAAACATACCACTAATATTTTTACAAAGGCCTAGAATTACCAATTCCTTTTAGACACGACCGACGTACTCGGAGTACTACTAAAAACACCACACACATCTCACTTCCAACAGCCAGAGAGGCTACATACATCACGGAACCCTTCAAGTAGACACAATATCAGCAACTGCTACGAAGCACTGATTCAACAACAGTAGCTTGTTTACGAGGCGAAACATACCTTGAACTCTACAACGAACTTTTAGAAGAATTCGAAAACCCTCTTACAACTGAAGCCTATTTCAAAGCATTTCAAGATTTTCTCTACGAAAATATCAAAGGAGATCGTGACATTGTTTCCATCACATGAGCTGAACACCACTTCACCAACCTTACATCTACCGTACAAGGATATAATAATCATCAAGTAATCAAAAAGTGGATTACTAACTCGCAATTTGATTACTCAACACACCGAGGCACCGTTTACTACAGAATTGCAAACAGATTATTCGAGAAATTAGTAGCAGAAGACCTCACACGATTTGCCGAAACAACACCATTAGGACCTACTGTACCTATCACACCACTATCAATCGAGGAACCTATCAATCTCACAGCATCTACATTCCGACATATACCTGGACCTAGCAAACCAACATTCAGAGAAGCAACTAATATAAGTGACTTACACGAACCTGAGACAACCATCTATCACGACGCCGACACTGCATTTATTGAAGATGCCGATACAACCGTTCGAAGAATCACACTCGAAGCTGATATACTTGAAGAATTAGAAGATCTCGATTCAGAAGACGAAATACTTGATCACGAAGTCAGAGAATACTTCCAACAAACGGACAGAGAAGAAAATGAACTTCCAACATCATCACTACTCGCACTAATTATATTTACTAATATAATGGCTAACGCCACAATCGCCGCACTAACTGCACAAGTAGCAGCCTTAACTGCACTTGTAGGACAAGTAGCACAACTCAGTCAGACAAC
>RBNK01000685.1:0-21800 GCA_003990785.1 Endogone sp. FLAS-F59071
TGTGATGGATACTGCGTCAGTTGGTGGTGCTGCTAATCCTCCATTTGCTGCTCCTGCTGCAATTGCTGCATTGTATTGGGTTTTTGCAGGTCCTCTAAGTGCTGCTACAATGATGCTGCCATGTTGTGCTGCATTTAGTCCTCTTGCTGCAACATAAAGTTGGATGTCGTCAATGAATCGGTTTACTGACTCGGCTGGTGTGTATCCTGAAAAGGTGGGTGGTGATAGTGACATGTCGAAATTCTGTTCTGTTAATTCTTCTTCTTGTTTTTCAAATAGTGTGTTGATTTCAAAATCGTCAGTCCAATGCCAGATTGGTCCGTCCAATTCTTCTTGGTAGATACTTTCTACTCCTTTACTGTCGTGTTTACTTTCGGTTCCTTCTCTTGATAGTTGAATGTACTCGTAGGTGATAGTAATTCCAATAGTACTTATAGATGCGTCTGATCTATCCGATTCTTGTGATAGTCTTCGATAGTGTTTCCGAATTGGTGTCCTTACTAGTCTTGGTGGTATGTCTGGATGGTCTGTTTTATCAAGGTTGTTCACGGTAGTGAAAGTATATCACTGGGGTATGTACTCAATAAAATTGAATATTACCCCCCTACGTTGGGCACCAAAATGTGAGGATGAGACTCTGGAATCGGCTAAGTACAGAGGAGATAGAGGGCTCAATCGGGAACCAGTAGCTGGGCTAAAATCCGTACTGTAGGTAAAACCAAAGTGGAAAGTAGGGGTTGTGGAGGAATAATACTATGAAAATATTAAAGTGTATGTTTAGAGGCACTAGGGAATATTAGTCCCTTCAGATGTGTATCAGTAATCAATTATCTGTTAGATGTTAAAAAGGTTATTTCTCGGCTTGAATTCACTAAGCAATACTTTCTTCACCAGTTGCGTTAGGATTATTAGACTTGTATTGGGCTCAAGCTCAGGCAAAGATTTATTGAATGGAAATAAAGGGGGAATATTTATACAGTTTTGAAGAGGTGCTATATGGGTAGCTGCCCTGTTACTACTCTCAAAACTATTGGCTATTCAAAATATAAACTAATTATGAATTTATGTGATATAACGAGTTATATAAGTTATGGATTTAAGACGGTTAAAGATTTAAGATGGTTAAAAGATTTAAGACGGTTAAAAGGTTTCACAAATTAAGGAACTGTTCCAATTGGTTGAAATCTCTTTGTAATACACGGATTTCTTCTTTAAGTTCCTCAAAGGCATTTTGAGATAGTTGGTGAAATGTGGATGGTCCAATTTTGGTAAGTCTTTTCAAGGTGGCTGGCCGAAACTGGAAGAGTCTGTAAATTCGGAGGGCAATCCTTTGAGATTGGAAGGGAATCCCTTGATATAGTGCTTGTTTGTATGCCTCTGCATGTCGTCGGTCCCATACATGTTCGAGATCTTCTTCCCAGATCCTGGCGATCTTGTAGTAGGCCTGAAATTCATCTTGTGTTTGTTGTTTCTGAGCAATGTCGATATTTTTCATTATTATTTGAGTCCTTCATAGGGTAGATCCTTCTTCAGGTAATAGTTCAGATGGAGGATCTTCTAAGGCTCGGTATGCTTCGATGACTCGGCTTCGGAGGTATTCGTCATTGTTGAATCGGGGCATTTTTGCACTTGTATAAATCTTCCAGTCTCCTCTCACCATTGGCTTGTCCGATTTTAATTTCTTCATGATCCACGCCGATTTTAATTACTGATCTGTCACTCTTAAAGGTTATATCATTTCCATTACGTGTTAACGCCCATACAGATATTAAATTTCTGGTAATCTCCGGTACATATAAAACATCCCATAATTTCAGCTCATCGTCAAGCTCAATTGTCCCAACGTGCATCGTGCGTAATTTCTCATTCCCTGCACACGTGACCAAGCCATCATGCTCAGCCACCGTCTCGAAGAGCTCCAATTGGTTGAACATATGTTGTATGGCACCCGAATCGATGATGGCGCCAATCACCAGATTTGCTTCGGCTCTTGATTTAGTCTTTTCTTTTTCTTTTTCTGTTTTTACCCAATCGTTGAATTTGTTACATTGAAATATTCCATGTTCTCCCTCACAGACATAATATTTCCAAGGGTGTCCCCAAAAATTTCCACCTCGATTGGCTCCGCAATCGCCGCCTCGGTCACCTCTATCATTATAACCTCCTCGATTGTTTCCGTTTTCATTGTTGTAGCCTCGGCTTTGTCCGGCATGTCCGCCTCGGTTGTCGCAACCGCCACCTCGGTAGCCGCCTCGGTCGCTGCCTCGGTCGCTGCCTCGGTAGCCGCCTCGGTAGCCGCCTCGGTCTGTTGTGTGGGCTTCATCGCGCCTTTGCTTGTTATCCGGGTCGAACCTGATGCATGTGAGTTGTAAAGCCTCCAGCGTTGTCGGCATATTCTCCCACGCAAGTATTAATTCCCGGTACCTGGGGCTTAGACCCCAGAGATATTGTGGTATAGCTTCTGTGTCGGTCATATCTTCGATTTGCACCATAATCCAGTTGAATGCATCATTATAATCTTCGATTAATCCTTTTTACTTCATCATCACAAGCTTATCACGCATTCATAACAATTGTTCCATTGGTGCATATTTTTGCGTCATAGCCTCTTTAAGCTTATCCCACAAATCAAATTCTCCCGATGTGTTCACGTGCCTCCGTAACCACATTCTAGCATTGCCTGTAATTTTGCTGATCGCTGCGTTGACTTCCTCCTTTTGTACTGATAGATTGGCACTGGTGATAAATTGCTCTATGGCATCAAAGTAATCGAACAATCTGGATGCGCCATCTGATCTATCGAATTTGTTGATCAATCTCAGGTACTCCTTTGCCAGATCGTTAAGCTTTGTTGATGTTGTTGGTGATGGTAATGGTGATTGTCTTTGTGGCGTGTTGCCTTCTGTAGTAGCGTTCTGATTGGTTGGCGCGCTAGGTGATGTGATCGTTTTGTCGATTTTTGCCATCAATTCGCCCATTAGGGTTGCAAGCGTATCTAATTTATCTTCCTGATTTCTGATCGTTGTAGCCATCTGTTCCTGTCAATCGAGGCTAAATGCGATATTGCTCTGATGGTTGCTATCCAATCCGTCATCGTCATCAAGGGTTTGATGTCTGTTGTCTGTTTTTGATTTAGACCACAATCTTGTCGATCTTGTTGCTGATGACGATGATGCATATAGATTGTCCATTTCGTCATGTCGCGTCATTGAATGCTATGTCGTTACATATTGTTTATTGCGTTGCTTTATCGCAGTGTCATTTGTTGTATTGTTTATCGCTTTGTTTGACACGTTGTTTACAATTTTAAATAAACACTTACAGTAATCGCAGTTATAATTGCGTAGATGCTATGATTGCATAGATCTTAGGTTGTCGAGCTGCAATTCGAGCGGCTCGGGGCTTATAACCTGTTGAAATTTGATCTTCGAATGTGTGTATTTGGAGTAAAGAGCGTACTGGCTAATAAAGCCAATATGTGTGTATTTATTAATGCTAAATTATGATTGGTCGATACAAACAAAGATCGTCTAAGCCACAATTGAGTGACGTATGATCGATCATTGATGCATCGATCATTGATAGGAGAGATATAATAAGCTAATAATTACAACAACTACCAGCTATATGTAGTACTATTTAAGCTTTACTATAACTAATATTTAGATATTCCAAGAATCTATGCAAACTGATTTATTTAGATAGAAATAGAGGGGGTATTTATATAAATTTGAAAGACTAAGGAATAAATAAGAAAGGTTTCACTATGAAAACATAATCCAATCATTGTGAAGAATGTATAATAACTTTGGTAGTAGCATTTTGTAGAAATAAAAGTCATCAAGTAGAAATAAAAGTTATTAAGTAGAAATAAAAGTCATCAAGCAGAAATAAAAGTCATCAATAACTAGAAATGGAAGAGAACAGAAGATTACAGTAACTTCAAATTAAGTATAGTACTAAATTTATAGAAATTAGGCAATTTAGGGGTTGGCTATTATAATATTCTTTATTAAACAATATATTAAAAAGCTTTTTAAAATATTATAATATTATTTAAGTAAATATATTTTCAGTTAAATTTAGATAAACATTTTCATTAAGTAGAATATATATTTTATTTATTACTAACTTTTTAATTTGTATAAGATTTAATGTTTTGATAACTTTTTTACTAAATATTAGAGTAAGAATACTATTAATAGCCATTTTAGAGTATTGTTATATTGATTTATTGAAAGTAAGTCTATATTGTAACAAATGTATAAATAATTGGTCATTCTACATATGTTGAGAATACTCAGAATTATAGATGTGATATTATAAGAATAAGACTCTAGGATTAGCAAAATATGAAAGATTAAAGGGCACAATTGAGAACTAGTAGCTAGGCTAAGTTCTATACATATAAAGGATCAAAGAGTATATAAAGTAAGATATAGGGGAATAATACTCAAAATTCAAAAGGTTATATATCTTATAAGGTGTAAAGGATAGTAAGTTTTTAGATGTGTTTTAATAATTAAGTTAATCTGTTAATGTCTAAAAGCAATATATCTCAATCTATTTTGGCTTGAAAATCACTAAGCAAATACTTTTTTCACTAGTTTCATTTAGGTCTTAGACTTTGTATTTAGGCTTAAGCTTAGGTAAAGATTTATTAAATAAAATAAAGAGGGTATTTATACAAAACTTAAGGGATAATTCTGAATATTATAGTATATAAAAAGTTGTTAAGAAATTGCAAATCAAGGTCTTCATAAACAAATGGGACTGTGATTTTCAAAATTGGGATGAAATCATTAATTTCAAGGAGGTTGCTGACAGTAGGAAGATTAGTGATAGCAGAGAGATCAGTAACTGCAGGGAGGTCAGTAACAGTAGAAAAGTTAGTAACTTTCTATAGCTCAGTAATAAGGTTGTCCTCATAGTCAGTGAAAGTACTAACTTTGGTAAAATTATTGATTTTATTGTTATTCTCATGAATTGTTTGTGGCACAGCAAAGAAGTAATTGTTATCAGTCTTAGAGGCTAGGAATAGGTTATCAGAAGCTTGAGAGATAATTTTTCCCTTGAATTATTTACTGTAGCAGTGGTCTCAGGGTTTTCAGAGACTTTGGATCCTCTGAAAGCTGTGAAGTCAAGAGTTATAGGGGGTTTGAACTCCAAGTTCATAAGATCATTAGGGATAACTACATCAGAGACTTCTAAATTATTGAGGTTGCTAGGTTCAAACACCTTGAAATTATCAATAATGATGGCTTTGTTGAATAGAGATTCCCTATTCTTAGAGGATAAGAGTTCCTTATTTTAGTTTTAAACTAGTTCTAGATCAAAATCCTCCAAAAGGGTATTGAGGATATCTAGGTACTAGCTGGTCTTCATTTGGCTCTAGTGCTTAAAGCTTAGTCTTTCCAAATGCAGTACCATAGTTGGCCAGTACTTGAAAACTTAATATGTTCTTGATCTGAGTTTTCTTTCATTCTTGTTGAGATTAAGATCTAATAGTTCTGGGGTATCTATAGTTATATCTAATACATATCCTAACTAATAGTAGAACTTGAAATAGAACATATTCTATACTTTTACAAAGTGCTCTATATTATTGCATATAATATCTACTGTGACGATCGACGCGCAACTTGCTCAATTTGCGAGAACTTGCCACCCGTTTTTGGAGTTACCGTGACCCTCTGTGTCCTTCGGTTTTTAGTTAGTGTCATTTTTAGTGAGCGATCTCGCTACCAGCGACCGATCTCATTTTTATCGACGAAATATTATTCGCAGTTATGGAGTCATACTTGTAGCAAAGTCTTTATCAATTTTGTATAAATACCCCCTCTATTTCTATCTAAATAAAATCAGTTTGCACAGAGTCTTGGAATATCTCAATATCAGTCGTAGTAAAGCCTGAAGAGCACAGCACGAAGCTGTAGTAAGGATACGCAAAGGGAGATATCGCGTCCATAATTCTGAGCATTCTCACTTGGTACATACGAACGAACGAACGACCGGTTTTTAGTACATTTGTCACACTACTATATCTATAAGGTCTTCTATATAATATAATAGAGTATTTAGTGATAACATTAATTTTAATTACAGTCATATGACTTTTAATGTTATTAAGATCTTAATATTATTAAGACCTTTAATATTATTAAGATCCATAATATTATTATAACTTAAAATAATATTTTGATCTGATATATTATTTCGCTACTTAATTATATTATAACTTGATATAGTATTTTATTTTAACCTAGCCAATCAATTAGTACTAAGAGTTTTGAGCAGTTACCCATATGGCACTCCCTTCAATTTATAATTTTTTATAAATACTCCTCTTGTAATTATTAATAAAATTCAGACTACAACAAGCTAAGGAAGCTTACAATAGACAACTTAAGAGATACTAAAGCCTTATTTAAGAAGTGAACAATTGAGATAGTTTTGAAATTCTAACAGATATATATTTTATTTAATTGATTGCACTTATTCTTGCCAGTTAAACACTTATATAGTATAAGAGTGATATATAAGGTATCAACAAAACACTAGTAGAAATATAACAAACAACTATACCTACCATTAACTGCTAAACCCAGAGGATACAAGAATCTTATCTGACCCAACTGCAGTAAAAAAATACTGCCAGATGCTCAACATCACTTTAACCAAACTATGAACAGATCAAGAACATAGTGGAGAATGCAATTATCAACTGATATAATGAACTATCACAACTATATACTAGAGTAACCCAAGAAGATACTATTAATATAGTGGAGTTCACAAAAAGAAATATCAGCATCTATCAATTCAACAATACTACTAGATAATTCAGAAGCTACTATCAGATAGAATACACCTTACAACTAGAGCAAGAAAACTATCAAGAACTGACAGAATAAGAATCTGCTAAATACCTAGGATTAAACCCTTAAGAAAGATGTATAGCTAAAAGGACCTTTAATATATTCCAACATTGGCTATCTGTATTGGAATATCTTAGCAATCTAAGTCCATGTCAATGGGAAAACTTATGAAATATAGAAGAAGAAACATTGTTACTTTACCTCTTAGGAAATTACCTAGTGGACAACAATTACATTGAGGAAGAAACTAATACTTCCTTATCTGGATTGGACACAGAAGAAGAAATCCACACCACTGAAATTATCAACACTGTGGATACCATCTACACTATTAAAATTATCAACACTGTAGATATTATCCATACTGCTGAAATTATCAATACTATAGATACTATCCATACTGCTAAAATTATCAACATTGTTGATACTATCAACATTGTTGATATTTTATTCAATAACAAATGGAACTTATAAATTAAATATAGTATAACTAATAATATTTCAAGTAGTAACCTAGGTAGCTACCTGTATAGCACCTTGAGAATTTTGTATAAATATCTTTTAATTCTTTATTTAATAAACTTTAGTTCAATAGCAGTGCACACTCAAGATCCCTTTAAGAGCTAAAGATCTCACCCCCTTCTATACACATCAAGAGCACTAAAAAGACTATTAGTCTGAAAATCATAATTAATAATCTTACAAGGAACAAAGTACTTTCAATACCTTAGAAACCTTGTGATGTACTCAGAGATTCCTAAGTCTAACATAGATTAGTATTATCAGATACTTCCTCATAGGTGGTTTAGAAGAAACCTCCTTATATACAGACACATTACCCTTCTTAAGATACTACTGCATAATCTACTAAGATCTCTGAAATATATTTTCTGCACTTGTTCAATTTCAAGTATTTCACTATTAATATATTTTAATCTATCACAATTAGTGCTAACTAGCAGGAAATCAATCAATACCTCAACTGATTTATTATCAATATTATATAATCAAACTTGCTGAAACCTATAATAGAAGACAAAAGCAAGAATGACACTACTACTGCCACTACCTGCATTACTATACCTACCTAAGAGAAGACTTTAAAAGAACAAAGAAATTATATCAGAAAGACTACCTATCTTTTATAGATATACTAAGGAGTATGTTTGAGAATTCCTGGATGATTTGGAGAGTTACTTTACAGCTAAAGGACTAGCCAGTACCTGATAGATTACTATCCTGGCTGCTCAACTTAGAGGACCCACAAGAGAAATATATTATCTAGCCTTAACAATATAGCAGCCACTAGACTAGAAGGATTGCTCATCACAGCTACTACAGTAGCTGGAAATAGAGCTATACCCGCACAATTAGCCATTGCTTAATAGAATACTACCAGAACTTAGTTAGAAAAAAAATATTTCACTAAATAGAAATGAGAATTGATTAAGGAGAAATTATTTAACATAAAGATATCAATCAACCAATGCCCAAAGGATTGAGTCACTACCATTAATCAGTATATATAACTTTGTAGAGAGATCAGCTCAGTCATACAAGAAATGATGTTTATAAATAGCTTACCTGCAGATCTCCAACACCATATCAAAAGGTTTGGCTCTCAAAGAATAAAAGAGAAAGTTAGAATAGCACAAGCCTTTTGAGACATTAAAGCAAGATACTCTATATCCATATATGACAAGTTACTACAGAACTTGTACAGAAAGTTCAATACTGAAATATCTATAGTTCATATGGTATTATCATCAGCCAAACTATTTGAAGAGGACACCATCAAACCAACAGTCATAGCAAAAACAGAAAAGACAATATACAAAGATGAAATAGAAAAGATTACCAAGATGTTCTCCAAAATAACAGTACACATTGCTAATCTTGAAGCCAAGGTGATTTGCCAGAATAAGCAACCAAGAGGAATCTATATCGCTAAAGAACACAACAAGACTGAAATAAATTGTTTCCTTTGTAGAAGATGTAGTTACTTTACCAAGAATTGCTGAACCAGAAGTTGAAAGAAAGACTGAGAGAAAGAGGAAGATAAGAAGGCCAACTATACCAATATAGTATAGGAAATTAAGGAAGAAGATGAAGAATTCAGTAAGGAATACTTAGAAGCCTACTTTGTCAAAACAGTCAGCTGCACTGCCACTAGAAAGACTTCCTACCCAAGGAAGAAACTGATTCAAGTATCTGAAGTTATCATTAAGAAATCTAAGAAACCGACACAAAGACAACAGCTGAATGAAGATCAATAAGATAAAGCCTTCAAGTAGACAATGCAACCCAGTGAGACAGTTATTTCAACTACTAGAGATAAAGAAATGATAGATTAAAAGAAGAACAAGGAGAAGAAACCCAGAAGAGTTAGAGAATTTGAATATAACCCTTGGCAAAATATTATCAGCTAGAAGGCTAACATCACTTCCAAGCAACTCTTTCAGATTGCACTATCAACAAAGCAGAAGATGAAAACATAGATTACCAAGACCAAACCAACCATTCAATTTGAAAAAGTTAATACTGCTGAAGAAGAGTAGGAGTAAATTCACATCTCATCTATCTATATATAATATAGCATTAGAGGATTAGCATGCTTAGTTATTATCGATATAGGAGCAGGAGTCAGTATCATTGCCAAGCATTTCCTAGATCACCTAGGGTGGGACATTAATAAACCTACCACCTCTATATTAGTTGTTGTAAGAGAAAAAGCAGTGTACCTTTAGGAGTACTCTGAGAAATATCAGTTTAGTTTGGAATAGAGATCATACCCATTAGGATGATTATTACTAATGTACAATCCTATAATATAGTCTTAGGCAATAGCTGGTTAAAGAAAGCCAAGGCTAGAATTAACCTAAATGCATAGAGGTTAATCTTTGTTAACTATGGAAGGAAGTTCAGTATACCCCTGGACATTTAAAAGGAAGTAGTACTAAAACTTACCCAGAAACCAGAAGATGAAAGTGATACAGATGAAGAAATAACTCCTGGACAGGTATACCTCAACATGATAGAAGAAGAAAAAGCCAATATAGTAATCTATAGTAAATATCACCACCTGATGTTTTTGAAAAAGAATTAGCTAATCAAATACAATATAAGAAATACAAGATATCCATTCTGTAAGTAATGCATCTATTATGCTGAAATGATGTATACTTGCAGTTGTTAAAATTTGATCTTCGAATGTGTTTGGAGTAAAAGAGTGTACTGGCTTATGAAGCTAATATGCATGTATTTATTAATGCTAAATTATGATTGGTCGATACAAAACAAAGATCGTCTAAGCCACGATCGAGTGACGTAACAATCGATTATTAATGGGAGAGAGAGATATAATAAGCTAATAATTTCAACACTCCCTCTGCTTGACATATCTCGATAAAATAAATAAATAAAAATAAAAGAATAAAAAATGTTCAACTGTACATCATGAATGGCATCCATGAAGTACATTTACTGCAAATAACTATATATAAAATACTACTTGAGTAATAAGAAAAATGTAATAAAGAACAAAAAATTTTTTTTAAAAAAAATGTTAGTTATGTAAGCCCATTTTGCGATCAATGTTTCAAGTCTTGGTCGCGCAAGTGGCTTGGTTAATGCATCAGCGATCATTTCATCTGTCGCTATATAAATGATATCTATCACCTTTGATTCAACTTTCTCTCAAATAAAGTGATGTTGAATGTCGATATACTTTGATCGAGCATGATTAATTGGATTTTTGGTGAGGGCGATTGCTGATTGGTTGTCTTCAAATAAGGTTGTTGCACAATTCGGCAAATATCCTAGCTTATCTAATAGGGTGTATAGCCACATGGCTTCTTTCGTTGCATGTGCTAATGCCATATATTCTGCCTTAGTTGTTAATAGGGCAATGGTTGGTTGGCATTTGCTTGACCAGCTGATGGCTCCTCCTGATAGGTTGAAAATATAGCCCATGGTTGATCGTTGTATGTTAATGTCTCCTCCCCAGTTGGCATCACTGAAACCGATCAGTTTTAGATCCTGATCGCATCCAAGGCATAGCTTATAGTTGGCTGTTCCTTTAATATATCTTAATAATCATTTGAGGGCATGGTGATGTTCTTGCATTGGATTGGCCAAAAATTGACTGATGATGCTGACAGCAGCAGCTAGATCAGGTCTCGTCCTGATCATCAGGTACATTATGCTACCAATCATTTATCTGAATAGACTTTGGTCTGCGGATTTTTCTCCTTCAGCTTTGAGTTAAATGGATGGATCAAGGGGTGTACTGATTGGCTTGGCATCCGTCATGTTAAACCTTGTAATGATTTGATTAGTGAAGTGACTTTGATCGATTGTGATCATATGTGTTTTTTGATTATGCATGACTCGAATATCTAAAAAATGTTTAATTTTGCCACAGTCTATCATATCAAATGTATTGCTAAGTTCCACCTTGAATTTGTTCATTTTTTCCATCGAATCAGCCAGGATTAGTAGATCGTCGACATATATGGCAATAATTATCAGCGATTGATCTTCTTGTCTTCTTCTTAGATAAATACTGTGATCTGATTGTAGTCTTGTAAAATTTGATTAGCTGAGATAGTTGTCGATCTTCTAATTCCACATACGAGGTGATTGCTTTAGTCTATACAGTGATTAATTGAGCTTACACACAGCTCTCGGGGACAGCTCCGATTGGTTGATTCCTTCAGGTACCATTATGTAGATCTCTTCATCAAGATCGCCATTCAGGAATGCAGTTTTTATGTCTATTTAGTGAATTTCTAAGTTTAAGGTTGCTCCAATCGATAAAAGTGTCCTGATCGATATGAATTTTGCCACAGGAGCAAATGTTTCATCGTAATCAATTCCTTGCTATTGTGAATATCCCTTGGCCACTAATCTCACTTTGTACCTGGCAACCGATCCATCAGTGTTGAGCTTCTTTTTAAAAACCTATCTGCATCCAATCGACTTATGTCCTGCAGACACCTTAGGTACAATCATCCATGTGTCATTATTCTTAAGTGATTTAAGCTCTTGATTGATCGCTTCCTCCTAAAGCTTTGCATCAGACAGAGAAATTGCCTCCTTGTAGGTCATTGGGTCATCGGTCAATTCAATTAAATTAGCTTCTAATATGCAATCTTGCTAAATTTGTAGAGCTTCAGTGCGATCAATTGTTCGATTGGCTCCCAGGTGTTGTCGTCATCATCATAGCCTAGCCATTTAACCAGATATTGCCTTTTTTCATCAATCTTGCATTCTCCGATGATCGCTTCAATAATGTATTCTTGATCTTCTGGGTTGACGATTGTTGGGGATTTTAATATAATAGATTCATCGAATGTGATGTCGCAGCTGATCTCTATCCTCCTATTGGTTGGATCTCAGAGTCTGTATGCTTTCTTTTCATTATAATAGCCAATCATTTTAAGCTTTTTGGATCAGGGCACCAGTTTCAACCTTTTTCCCTTGCGAATATGCATATATGCGTCAATCCATATGATGCGCAAGTTACTGATATTAGGCTTGTGACCATGCCATAATTCAAATGGTGAAGTACTCTCCTTATTAGCTTGCATTGGCAATCAGTTGCATAAATATGTAGCACTCATGGCAAGTTCTGCTCAAAGTTCGTCAGGTATGCTGGCAGTAATTTTAACTGCCTGGATTGACTCCATCAATGTCTGATTATATCGTTTGGCTACACCGTTTTGTTGCAGCGTGTCCGGCATTATCATTTCATGATGAATTCTGTTTTTGATTAAAAATTCACACATCTTGGTGTTTACATACTCTCCTCCTCCATCTGATTAGAGAATCTTGAGTTTTCGGCCCGATTGCATCTCGGTGAACGCCTTGAATGTCCAGAATTGATCAAATATATCACTTTTGTTGTCAATAAAATATGTTGTGACATAGCGAGTGGCATCATCGATGAATGTTAATATATATTTTGCTCCATTGACTGATGGCGTAGGCATCAGCCTGCACAGATCTGAGTGCACCCTTCCGATAGACTCCATCAATTGATTTTTTACGTATCCGAATGGCTTGCGGTATGACTTCACGTGTTCACACCCAGCGCATATCTCGATTTGTCCAGTTGACAGCTGCACATCTCCGAGCCCTGTGACAAATTTGTTGATTGATTGCAGAGTATTTTGGCCCGAATAGCCTAGCTGGTGATGCCATAATGTATAGTCATCAATCTTGGAATTGGCAATGTTTGCAATCTTGGAATCAGTGATGTTTGCTTCTAGCTCTAACTCTGATGATGTCGATAAATGAAATAGGTCGCCATCAGCTTGTCCGATTTTGATTTCTTCATAATCTGCACTGATTTTAATTACTGATCCATCGCTCTTGAAGGTTATGTCATTTCTGTCACATGTCAATGCCTGCACAGATATTAAATTTCTGGTGATCTCCGGTACATATAAGATATCCTGTAATTTCAGCTTGTCGTCAAGCTCAATTGTCCCAATGTGCATTGCACGTAATTTCTTGTTCCCTGCACACATGACCAAGCCAATGTGCTCAGCCACCATCTCAAAAAGCTCCAATTGGTTGAACATATATTGCGTGGCGCCCGAATCAATGATGGCGCCAATCGCCAGATTTGCTTTAGCTCTCGGTTTAGTCTTTTCTTTTTCTTTTTTCTATTTTTACCCAATTGTTGAATTTGTTGCATTGAAATATTCTATGTTCTCCCTTACAGACGTAACATTTCTGAGGGTATCCCCGAAAATTCCTGCCTCGATTGGCTCCGTGATCACCGCCTTGGTCGCCTCTGTCATTATGACCTCCTCGATTGTTTCCATTATCATTGTTGTAGCCTCGGCTTCGTCTGGCACTTCCGCCTCAATTGTTATGACCGCCGCCTTGGTAGCCGCCTCGGTCGCCGCCTCAGTATCTGCCTTGGTCACTGCCTCGGTAGCTGCCTCAATCTGTCGTGTAGGCTTCATCGCACCTTTGTTTATTATCCGGGTCGAACCTGATGCATATGAGTTGTAAAGCCTCCAGCGTTGTCAGCATATTCTCCTGTGCAAGTATTAATTCCCAGTACCTGGGGCTTAGACCCCGGAGATATTGCAGTATAGCTTCTATGTCGGTCATATCTTCGATTTGTGCCATAATCTAGTTGAATATATCATTATAATCTTCGATCGATCCTTTTTGCTTCATCATCGCAAGCTTATCACACATTTGTAACAATTATTCCATTGGTGCGTATTTTTGTGTTATAGCCTCTTTAAGCTCATTCCATGAATCAAATTCTCCCAATGTGTTTATGTGCCTCCATAACCACATTCTAGCGTTGCCTGTAATTTTACTGATCGCTGTGTTGACTTTCTCCTTTTGTACTGATAGATTGGTGCTGGTGATAAATTGCTCTATGGCATCAAAGTAATCGAACAATCTGGGTGCACCACCTGATTCATTGAATTTGTTGATCGATCTCAGGTACTCCTTCGCTAGATCATTAAGCTTTGTTGATGTTATTGGTGATGGTGATGGTCGTGGCGTATTGCCTTCTGTAGCTGCATTCTGATTGGTTGGCGCACTAGGTGATGTGTTTGTTTTGTTGATTTTTGCCATCAATTCGCTCATTAGGGCTACCAGTATATCTAATTTATCTTCCTGATTTCTGATCATTGTAGCCATCTGTTCCTGTCGATCGAGGCTAAATGCAATATTACTCTGATGGTTGCTATCCAATCCTTCATCATTGTCAAGGGTTTGATATCTGTTGTCTGTTTTTGATTTAGACCACAATCTTGTCAATCTTATTGCTGATGATGATAATGTGTATAGATTGTCCATTTCGTTATGTTGCGTCATTGAAAAAATGCTATGTCGTTATGTATTGTTTATCATATTGCTTTATTGCGGTGTCATTTGTCACATTGTTTATCACATTGTTTGACGCATTGTTTACAATGTTAAATAAACACTTACAGTAATTGCAGTTATAATTGCATAGATGCTATGATTGCATAGATCTCAGGTTGTTAAGCTGCAATTCGAGTGGTTTGGGGCTCATAACCTGTTGAAATTTGATCTTCGAATGTGTTTGGAGTAAAAGAGCACACTGGCTTATGAAGCCAATATGCATGTATTTATTAATGCTAAATTATGATTGGTTGATACAAAACAAAGATCGTCTAAGCCATAATCGAGTGACGTAACAATCGATCGTTGATGGGAGAGAGAGATATAATAAGCTAATAATTTCAACAGCAGTAACATGAAGCTGATACTCTATCAAGATATCTTGAAGATATACCTACCACCTGAGAAAAGGATCAAGAAACCAAGATTATTGCAAACTTGCTAAAAGATCCTACCCTCAATGAATCAAGGACTATATAATGGAAGTAACTCTCACCCATTTGCAGATAATACTGAAGAAGTCTGGGATTGCTTCTAGATAAATATTGAACATATTGAAAAAAGATATCTTTGGAGAAATTGCAATATCTACCTACAAGGATACTATTGGGACAAAGTCAACCCCTATGACCTTTAGGAATATAAAAATTAGGTTAGATATCTGAATGAGCTATATGATATCAACTATCATAGAACTTGGAAGGAACTATATAATCAAGAATAAGAACAGACCATACCTAAAGAGAATAAAGATAAGAAATTACCAGATGAATAAGATGATAAAGTTTACACCACTCAGATATCTGCTAAAGTTAGAGCTCTATTCTAGAATGATAATAAAGATAATAGACCCATCCTAATCAAAGAAAGTGATTCAGACTCAGAGAAAGAAATTATTACCTTGGAAGAAGTAATTCACTCTGATAAACATATCAACATGCAATATTAGTGGTGGAAGAACTTATGGCAGAACCTATCTCAAGATACAACTTACAAACAGTAGAAAAAACTCAACATCCTTACCTTCAAAGAGGTATTTACAGTTAAAGAGAAGAAAACAGTAATTCAAGTTAAGAAATTGATGAAAAGTACAATTATACTAAAGAGAAAAACTGAAGGAGCCACAGGTTATAACTTATATACAGATGAAGACTGCACCCTGAAACTAAAATCATCAGCCTTTGTGAAAACCAGAATTGCTATTGCCCTGCCACCTAGATAATGTGTATAAGTATGGGCAAGAAGTAAACTTTACTGTAACTCTAGAATAGAAGTCTTTTCTGGACTGATAGATCAAGACTACAAAGGAGAAATTGAAGTTAGATTAGTTAACCACAACCACAGTCAATTCAAAATATACCAAGGAGACTGGATTGCCCAGATAGTGATCATCAGATGTGAACAGCAGCTACTAAAAGAAGTAAAGGACTTAGAAGAAACACAACATAGAAAGAAAGGATTTGGATCTACCAGATAAGCAAATATGATAATGGAGAGACTAGATAACCAGGAGAATGCCAAAAAGTATATCTACTCCCTTAATGAGAATCTATTACTAAATCAGAAGAAGCAGCTACAAGACTTACTGAAGGAATACAAGGATATCATTGCAATCAGCTTTAAGGACCTCTCAGACCAGGCCTTCCTCACTCACCACATCGACATAAGAGATACCAAACTGATTAAGCAAGCACCTTATAGATTGCCAGCCAACTATCATGACTTTGTATGAAAGTATGTTTAAGAACTATTAGAGTCAGGAGTAATCATATAATCAAAGAGCTCTTGGGCATCACCTATTAGTATAATACTAAAGAAGGATGAACAGAGAATGGTTATTAACTATTGCAAGCTAAATACAGTCATTAAAAAGCATGCATACTCAATTCTGCACCCAGAAGACTTATAGAACATGTTGAAGAAGGTACAAATCTACTCAACTCTCAACCTATAGGTAGAATATAACCAAATCAGAATGATGCTCGAAGCATAGGAGAAATTAGCATTTGTTACACTGTTTAGACAGTATAAATTCATAAGAATATTCTTTGAACTTTGTAATACACCTACTAAATTTTAAGCTACAATAAATTAAATCTTCTATAATCTGATCAGATATGAAGTGATTGTGTATATTGACAATATCAACATCTATATTGAAACCTTTGCAGAACATATGGTGACCCTGAAGACAGTATTTAAATAACTTAGAAAATATAGATTGAGGATCAAGCCAATGAAATATCACTTTAGATAAAAGAAGATTAAGTACCTTAGATTTATAATCGATGGAGGAGAAATCTGCCCAGATCCCAAGAAGACTGAAATTGTCAAAGCCTTTTTAATTCCACAAGATAAGATAACCCTATAAAGATTTTTAGGACTGGTCCAGTTCTATAAAAGATTTATCCCTGGATACTCTGAAATTGCTACACCCTTGTACATACTGCAAAGAAAGAAAAGAGCATGGAAATAGATACCAGCTGTACAAACAGCCTTTAGCCTGATCAAGGAAGCACTTACCTATATACCAGTAATAGCAAGGCCAGATCTTACAAAAGTATTCAAATTATATACAGATATATTATTATTAGGACTTAGAGCAATCTTAGCACAAGATGATAAAGATAAAGAGCATATGATTGCTTATACAGAACAAGCCACCTATAGAGCAAAATCTTCCTATGGAGCCACCCAGCTAGAATGCATAGTAGTCATTTAGACTATACAATACTTTTGCTACTTCCTGATCAGAAAGCAGTTCACCTTAATAATAGATCACTCAGCTCTTAAATGGCTCTAAAATAAACCAAACTTGATAGGAATATATGCATGATGGTTAGCTATATTATAGAAATATGATTTTACAATGCAATACAGAAAAGGATAGAATCATTAAAATGTGGATACCCTTTTATACCTACCCCAATATATCTGAGATTGACACTCCAAACCAAAAAGAATATACCTACCTAATAGACACTAAACTCTATAATAGATATTTGGATTACTTCAGTAATCTAACCTTTACTAAGACAATGAATGAAAATGACCAACAGCTTATATGGACAATGGCACTGAACTATTTTATCAAGAATAACATACTTTATTGATGATACAGAGAATAGATATAACTTGTAGTTCCTAAATATAAAAAGTAAATGGTACTTTAGGTCTTCTATAATTATCAGCTTGCAGGACACATGGGCATAGATAATACATATCAGCAATTATTAGAAAAATACTATTAGAAAAACATATATAAAGACATTAGAGAATATATCAGAAGATGTGATACTTACCAAAAGAGGTACTGAGGAAAGAAAATCAAAGCCTTATAACTGATTATATCTAGAGGACCCTTTGAATATATTGGAATAGATATTGTTAGACTGCTACTAAGAATACTTAGAGGAAATCAATATATTGTAGTAGTAGTAGATTACTTAACTAAGTATTCCAAAGCAAGAGCCTTGCCTCTTGCAGATACCCTTAACATTGCACTCTTTATCTACAAAGATATTCTTTGCTACCATAGGATATCTTATAAAATGACCTCTGATCAAGGAACTGAATTCATTAATGAATTTATATAGATATTAATACAATACTTCGAGATCTACTAGATAAAGACTACTACCTACCATCTCTAAGGAAATAGACTCACCGAATAGATGAATCAAACTACAAAGAATACAATTACTAAAGTAGTACAATTACAAGGAGGAGACTGAGATCTGTATCTACTTTCTACCTTATTTATACTATAGATAATGAAATAAGAGATAACAAAGTTTACCCCTTTTAAGCTAGTTTATGGAAGAAAAGCTCATTAGCTGGTAGATCAAGTGATGACCACTCCAGAACTCAGCTATACCCTCTAGGAAGTGCAAATAGAACACTGTGTGACAAAGAAAATTTGAGAATTACATAATGTTCAAAACAAGATAAGGGAATTCATCACTATTGCACAAGATTACCAAAAGAAGAATTATAACAAGAAACATAAGAAGACTGAGAAGTTGAAGATGGTGACTAAGTCTTACTATATCAGAACATCATGATCAGTAAAATTAGATCTGAAATGGAAAGGACTATACTATATCACAAGTGTAAAAGAACAACATATCAGTTATGAAAAATAACAGGAACAATTCTATCCTACACTGTTCATCAAAACTGTCTTAAAAAATACTATACTCTGCTGGAATAACTTCTATGAAGTCTGAGTCAGCCTGATCAAGGTATACTGATATATAGAACCCTTGGAAGATCTTAAGGAAATGGAAGGATCAACCTTACAAAAGACCTAATCAATTATATACAATATTCAAAGAAGATAGCATTTGGTATGAATCAATAAATAAAAGAAGTACTATTGAATTGCACAACTTTGGGAAGAAGAAGTTGAACATATTTGAAACTAGAAGAATAGAGAAATCTACTAATGCTCTCAAAGAAGCACTTCCTGCCTTTGCCTCAAGAATAGCTAAATAAATCTATCAGCTATTCAAGCACAAGCCTAGTACTCTAAACTATTTTCGGTACAGTATATACTAACTACATCAACTTATACAGAATGATATAAAGGAGCTAGAGGAGAAAGTAAAATAATTATAGAGAGATTTCTCTAAGTTAGAATTATACCTTAAAGTCTAACTCAGAGAAAGAAAGGAGATGTGACAGAACATTTAGTAATGACATTAATTTTAATCACAGTTATATAATCTTTAATGTTATTAAGACCTTTAATGTTATTAAGATCTATAACTTCATTAAAATCTAAAATAGTATTTTGATCTGATATATTATTTCACCACCCAATTATATTATAACTTGATATAGTATTTTATTTTAACCTAGCCAACCAATTAGTACTAGGAGTTTTGGGCAGCTACTTGTATAGCACTCTCTTCAATTTATAATTTCTTATAAATACTCCTCTTATAATTATCAATAAAATTCAGACTGCAACAAGCTAAGAAAGCTTACAATAGATAACCCAAGAGATACTAAAGCCTTACTCAAGAAGTGAGCAATTGAGATAGTTTTGAAATTCTAACAGATATATATTTTATTTAATCAAATATACTTATTCTTACTAGTTAACACTTATATAGACACATTACCCTTCTTAAGATGCTACTATATAATCTGCTAAGACCTCTGAAATATATTTTCTATACTTGCTCAATTTTGAGTATTTTGCCATTAATATATTTTAATTTATTACAATAATTAATCTCAATAGGAGTTAATAGTTCCATATCTTGACATAGGAGTGTTTGTTGAACTATATAACTCTAAGAAAGCTTTTCATATTAGCTGATGTCCAGCAATCCAGAGTTAATGATATCTTTAAATCAATAGTAATAAGCTTCCTCTTGATCTTTAAATACTCAGCTTCAAACTCTCTCTTTATAAAGCGAGTTATTGTATCAGCTGATAGAATATTAAGACCAGATTGAACTATTTGAATCAAAAGGTAAAAGCCAATATCTTTAATAGTTGTAAAAGGCTGATATCCAGTTATAAGAAAAAGGGCAATTAATCTTCGAAAGTTTGTTATACTTATAGTATCCTATATCCTATAAAAAAAAAAAAAAAAAAAAAATTATCAATTATCTATTTCAATTTTTGAAATTGCCAATATATAATACTTACTGTATCAACCTTCACACAGTGCCTTTTTGACTTGTTTTCAACTTGCTGTTTATATATTAGATTGTCATTATGATGCCCCTATAAATATTGCTTAAGATTATTAATATTACTATCTTTTGAGATATAAGTCTATATACAATAGTTGTATAAGCTTTTCTTAGTAATTGAGTTCTAATTAGTTATTATAAAAATAAATTAATTTAAGAATTAGAGTTGTCTCTGCTACCAGAAAAAAAAGAAAATATATAATTAAGAGTAATATGTAATATATTAAATATCTTACAAATAATAATATATTACTAAATATCTTATGAATAATAATATAAATAATAATACACTGCTAAATATCTTACAAATAATAAATAATACACCACTAAATATTTTATGAATAATAATACACTACCAAATATTATGAATATTAATATACTACCAAATATCTCATAAATAATAATATACCACCAAATATTTCATGAATAATAATATACCAAATATCTCACAAATAATAATATACCACTAAATATCTTGCAAATAATAATATACTACTAAATATCTTGCAAATAATTTCTTATCTATAAAATAAAATATAAACATACCTTAGAGGTATAAAGCTACACCCAATTGTCTTTAGGTCTAGTTCTCTTAAATTTTGGGATATATTCATTATCTTCAGGGCTTGTGGAATGGCCAGCCTCAGAGATAGATAAGCTTGAGGAGTCTGAAGATGAAGTACTTGATGATTTCATTGTTGTGTAAATTAAAAAAAAAAAAAGATCTATTGCCTATACTTGGGTTAAGTATAATAAAGAGTGCATATAGTTGAGCTTGTATAGAATGAGTGCATTGCAGAAAAAAAAAGCTTATGTGTGTGTTGTGACAAATGTACCAATAACCGGTCATTCATTCATTGAGAATGCTCAGAGTGTCAGACGCAATATCTCTCTTTTGTATATCCTTACTACAGCTTCGTGCTATGCTCTTCAGGCTTTACTATGACTGATATTGAGATATTCCAAGACTCTGTACAAACTGATTTATTTGGATAGAAATAGAGGGGATATTTATACAAATTTGCTAGAACTGAATGAACAAAATAATAAAGACTTCACTATAAGTAGGACTCAATAACTGCAAATAATATTTCGTCGATAAAAATGAGATTGGTCACTAAAAACTGTTGAAATTTGATCTTCGAATGTGTGTGTTTGGAGTAAAGAGCGCATTGGCTTATGAAGCCAATATGCGTGTATTTATTAATGCTAAATTATGATTGGTCGATACAAACAAAGATCGTCTAAGCCACAATTGAGTGATGTATGATTGATCGTTGATGTATCGATCATTAATAGGAGAGAT
>RBNK01000686.1:0-21786 GCA_003990785.1 Endogone sp. FLAS-F59071
ATTATTTTCTTATAAAATAAAACTATTAGTTTCAAAGTATAAACTCTAGTAAATTTATAAATAAAGCTCTAGTAGTCTTACAGTATAAATAATAGCTTATTGGTAATAGTATATTCAGATTAAGATTCATATTATATAATTATTTATACTCCATTTAGTTATACTATCAAAATTGAGAATTTGCTAATTAGAGTAAAAACTCTAATTTCAAAGTTTTATATTAAGAGAATTTTAGAAATTGGAATTTTAGGCTTTATTAACTTTCTCAAATACAATGCACTAAAAGGAATAAAGTGAAAAAACAACAGAGCCTAATATACTTAAAAATCTGCCTACTGAGCTAACCTTAATTATATGAGGAGGCTGAGATTATTGTATATATATCAAGAAGATATACTGGTCTGTTGTCCATCCAAAGAGTTAACAAAATGTTATCAATAACAACTCTAGCCTGAGTGTTCCAATTCAGCTTCTGCTTGTGCTTGTTAGTCTTTAATACCTTGAAAAATTTCACTAATAATGCTTATGTTGTCCTGCAGACACTAATCCTCTTGTTCTAAAAAAAAATAAAGAGAGAAATTAAAGAAAAATAATTATTTATATAGACTGTGAAGTCTTGTTTAAAATAGAGTAATTATAAGATAAGATATGCAATAGATTGACTAGCCTTACTTAAACTATTGATCTTTAAAGATTCTATATTTATACAAGTATATGATATTAGTAAGAATATATCTATATATATCTATTCTCACATAAAGTGAGAACTTTAAAGCCCTCTAGAGTAGGTTTTAATTTGATTATTGTGACAAATGTACTAATAATTGGTTGTTCCACGTGTACATCGGTTGAGAATGCTCAGAGTATCAGATGTGATATCTCCTTTTATGTATCCTTACTACAGCTTCGTGCTGTGCTCTTCAGGCTTTACTATGACTGATATTGAGATATTCCAAGACTCTGTACAAACTGATTTATTTAGATAAAAATAGAGAGGGTATTTATACAAATTGAAAGACTAAAAGACTTCACTATGAAAATACAATCTAATCATTGCAAAGTGACTCTTTTGCTGAAATAAAAGGCGTCATGCTGAAATAAAAGGTATCATGCTGAAATAAAAGGCGTTATGCTGAAATAAAAGATGTCATGCTGAAATAAAAAGCATCATGCTGAAATAAAAGGAAGGAGACAAAGTGTTACAATAACTTTCTTAATCAATGATAGATAGGATCAGGAATCGTTGCCAGGAGCGAGATCACAGAACATTCTCGAAAATTAAGAAATTCATGCGTCGATCATTATATCTGGGGGCTCAACTGGGAATGTCTCGTCCTCAAGACTCTCTAGGTCAGTGGCGATGTGAATTAGCTATATGAGAGAAGCTAATAAAATAAGCTCCTCTGAATGCGAGTCTCTGAAATTGTATATATGATCCATGCAGTAGTAAGCATAACGTTGTTACTGGGTCTTCAGTTAAATCTGTCAGTTAAATCCATCGAAGTCAACCAAAAAATATAAAAATAAGAAAATACTATTCTTAATAAGGATATTACTAAATAAAGAAGTAGCTTGTCATGTTTCCATAAATAAACGACTCCTCGGAAATGTGGGATATAAAATAATGATATCGAATAATGTCCAAATACAAATACATGAAATAAGTGTCCATCGAAGATTGCCAAAAATAAATATAATAATGTATGATCTGAATAAGGGGAAAAAGTTACTGAGGTGATAAATGAAATGTACGATAAATGAAATATATGTCAAATAGAAATACGTTATTGTTCAATGTAAAAAAAAGAGATGAAATCGATCGAAAATAAAATAAATAAATTAATTGTTCGATGAATAAATAACTGAATAAAATAGACTCTGAGGGCGTTAAAATATTAAAAAAAAAATATATAACTAAAGACCTGGACTCATATTTTCTTTCTCTTTTTTTCACTTCATCGTCGTTGTCCTCTACGCTAATTCATCCGGGTACATGTGTTTGGGTATGCGGTCATTCGTGGATTCATGACGCTTGGCTTGCTTGCTTGTCCTGCTTGTTTTGGTCATTTTGGTCGTTCTGACTTTTTTCGTTTTTCACTTTTCTGTCGCAAAGATCTTGCCAGAATTCTCAGAAGTCTCTCCACATGGTACGCATGTAAGTCATTCTGCTGATTTCGGTAAGTAAACTCAAGATCTTACCATAAGCAGTGGTCGCAGTGCATTCCTTGTGATTTGGACATAATTTGGTTACTATGATTTATTTTGTTTATACTGGGGTTGGGTGATTCTAACATTTGGGCGTGAGCTGATTCGTCGAGTCTATTTCCTTCTAACTCTTAGGTCATTTGTTCATTCGGGTGCGGATTGGGTCCTCGGTCGGGTGTCCTTCTGGCTTTATACGAGCTCATTCGATGCTGATGATCTGAACTGATTCGCCAGGGTTATCAGCGGGCTAGACTGACAATGAGGTAAGTGATTCGGGTGGGTATATGTGTGTATATGCATGTCATGCTTGTCTAAATGCTGTGTGTTGGTCAGACTGAATCTCGCCATGAAGTGTCAGTCATGAGGTCTTGGGGCATAGGATTTGTGTATAATTCCATTTCTGAGCTTAGTAACTTACAATTCGTTTCTTGGCTGGCTGGATCTTGTCATATATCTTGCTCTCTTTGTTGTCCAAATTTGTCTATTCTCTTTCTCTCCGACAAGGGTTGTCTGCTTGGGTCAGCAATGAGGTGTCTCTTTCTAGGTAAGTCCTTGGGGTCGCACCGAGATTTGGGGTAGGTCTTGGGTGGTTGTTCGTGCATGATTCTGGCGGGTATAAGAATGGGGTCCCACTGCTTATCTTTCTCCAAAAAGTCTTCTAATTCATACACTACTCTTTTCTCCTATACTTCCATTATGACTTTGCAGTACCAATGATATCCAGTGACTATTGATAATTTCATGGAGTCAAGTCCTCCTTCGAGTCCTTCTATCCTTGGCAAGCATCGCAGGGATGACGATGACGAGGTTGTCTGTGAAACTCCTCCCACTAGTTATCATTCTCGAATTGTAGTAGATGGCGACGATGAGATTGTTCACAAAACTCCTCCGAGTCAGTGGTTTTGGGACACTGCAGATTCTGAGGATATCAATGACAATGGCGAGTGGCTTCCGACAAGCTCTAGTGTCCTGGGCAAGTGGTCTCAGAATACAGCAGATTCTAATGGCAATGACGAGCATCCTCCCAAGCGTCGATGGACTGGTAAGTAAATGATTCAAGGTGCAAGATATCTGTCTGATTAACTGGAAGTGTCTTTGATCATTACTGATTTCTTTTCCTATGATTTTGCTATGTATTTCTAGCATCTCCAGCTCCTTCTGTACATTATGTTGATTCTCCAATCTTTAGCAGTCCAATACTGAGTCTTTTGGATGTGGATGCAGATGTGGATCAGTCCAACATCTTAGTCATCAGTGCTATCGAAAATGATGATGACAATGAAGAATATGGTCCTAGTCAGTGGTGGGGTTTTCCTGTGGCTGAGGCTTCTAGCTAGTATTCTGACGACGATGATGATGATGGGGTAGCAACTTAGCTGCTCGATGAGGGCTTTGATATTGATGTGACGCAATATCCTATCCAGGGTAAGTACTATAGTCTGCAGGATCTTCCTGAAGTATTTTCATTTACTAACAATTTTCTTGTTCTATGTTTTTACTATATTTTATAAATTGTTCACAGATTCAACAACTTCTGAGAGATACTCTGATACTAAGGTTGATGATGAGAGAAGTTCTGAGCCAGCTTCGGAGTCTAATTCTGATATTGATTCTTTTGATTATTTTTCTCCTACGATTCTGTCTGATATTGACGAGGAAGAAGAAGAATTTCCAGAAGTCAATCAGGTCGGTCAATTGATTAGATAGCTTCGCTTCCATATATTAATCTAGAGCTGATTCAATAAAGATTTCTTTAGTCAACAATTCGTTTCTTCTCTGAGTTGCTGTGATCATTTTATTCTTCCTCTAGGGCAGGTGTTGGTGGTCCTTCTGGTCATTTCCTATAGTATATACCAGGGTGCGCTGGCTTCAGGGTAGTTATAATTTATCGATTTCTTCATTTTTCCATTTCTCCTTCAGTTTGTTTGGTTTGATCTGTCCGATCAGTTCACTTCGATTTTGTTTAGTTCGTGTGTCTATTCAACTTGATCGTGTG
This sequence comes from Endogone sp. FLAS-F59071, assembly GCA_003990785.1. Lineage (NCBI taxonomy): Eukaryota > Fungi > Mucoromycota > Endogonomycetes > Endogonales > Endogonaceae > Endogone > Endogone sp. FLAS-F59071. The sequence goes on from RBNK01000686.1 coordinate 4,202, forward strand.
TCTCATTTACTCAGTAATTCGTTTTTCGATCGTTTCTCTCTCTGGCGATCATGGGTCCATAGGTCTTGTCTTGGGTGGAACCTGGTCGAGCCAGTGATTCAAACCTGCATCTTCAATGCATACTATAGTGTTTCCTAATGGTGTTTTCCTATAGTGCGTGCCAGTTGCGCTTTTTGAGGTAGTCCATTTGTAGCTTCGGGTCATTTCGTTTCATGCAGAGCATCAATTTAATGAGTCTGCGATCATAACAGTTCAGTCCTGCTTGAATGAGAACATGAGCTTCGGTTGTTCCTCTTTGGAGTACTTAATAAAGCTCCTGCCAGTCGGCACCAAGATGTGACAAATATACTAATAATCGGTTGTTCTACATGTACGTTGGTTGAGAATGCTCAGAGTGTCAGACACGATATCTTCCTTTGCATATCCTTACTATAGCTTCGTGCTGTGCTCTTCAGGCTTTACTACAACTGATATTGAGATATTCTAAGACTCTATGCAAACTGATTTATTTAGATAGAAATAGAGAGGGTATTTATACAAATTGAAAGACTAAAAGACTTCACTATGAAAATACAATCCAATCATTGCAAAGTGACTCTTTTGCTGAAATAAAAGGTATCATGCTGAAATAAAAGGCGTCATGCTAAAATAAAAGGCATCATGCTGAAATAAAAGGTGTCATGCTAAAATAAAAGGCGTCATGCTGAAATAAAAGGAAGAGGATAAAGTGTTACAATAACTTTCTTAATCAATGATAGATGGGATCAGGAATCGTCGCCAGGAGCAAGATCACAGAACGTTCTCAAAAATTAAGGAATTCACACATCAATCATCACATTATATAGTATAAAGACTTTTGCCTATAAAATAAATTATCATTTTATTTACTGAAATATTTGAACTAGGCTGGTAAATTTTCTTTGAAACATTATATATATATAAGAGTAAAGGCTTCAATTTAATATAATATTAACCTGGATATTGCTTATATAAAGAAACATTATCAGAAAAATAGTTTTAATTCTATAGATATTCTAGAGTTGTTCATATCTATTCTAGCCTGTTTGCACATTCAATTGCAAACAGCAACTGAATAGCAACTGAATAGCAATATGAACTATTATATAAGCACAGATACTAGTCATAGATTATAAACTATTATTGGTGAACTAAATGTCTACAAACATAAATGCTAGTCACAAACTATAAATTAAAATTAGCAAACTGAATAAATATATCTATGAGCACAAATGCTAGTTATAGACTATAAACTAACTATTTGTAAACAGAACAGTTATATAAATAACATTGAAATAGATTATAAAAAAGGTATGAGTATAAATAATTTTATTTTATTACTTGTTATGCTAATGTTTTATTACATATTTCTATTTGATATTGCTAGAACTACTTTTTTCTGAATTATTCTAAATGATTCTATTGCTTCCCATCATTGCTGTTATTCTCTCTCTCTATTATTCTAGGTGGCACCAAATCTAGCTTTAAGGGTATATTAGGAATCTCTAAAGGCAATTTATTAATATTATCATTATCAGATTATTACCCAGAGTTTCTGAATTTAAACTTCTGAGCTAAGTCTTGAATCTGGGCTAGAGTGATGTGATCTTTGACCTTATTTACTATTCCAACCTATTTGAGATATATTTTCTTGTGTTTTTTCTCGTTAAAAGTTTGTAGATAAGATTTAGGCTATATAACATATTCAAGCTAGCTATATAATCAGAAAAGATAAAGATATAATCAGAAAAGAGTTTGCAGAATAAGTTTTTATAAAATATCAAAAATGTTAGTAAAAAAATACTCACAAATATAGTAATAACTGTAAGTGTATAATGATTGCTATTTTTGCTAGGCTTCACTACTCTAATGAACTGTGGTTTCTTACTGAATAGTAAGTAATATAGAGATCATTTAATGTAGTTATTGGTAAAAGGATTTATATACTTTTCTGACTAGTCCTTATTATATATAAATCTGTTATCTTATCTCAAATACTAAACAGCATCTTGATGAAGATATACTACTTTGGAAGAGACTATTTTTATAGGAAAATTGATATCTTTGAATATGTGATCGAATTTTTTTTTCAAAAATCTCATAAATATAGGAGTGCAATATAGTTATTTAATAGGTAATCTATATAAATAAGTTATGAATAAATTTGTGAATCAGAAAGGGAATTATTAAAACTATTAATAATAAATCAAATTACTATGGCATAAATCTCGCTATATTTATTATTCTCATGAAGATCAAAATTCTCCAGAATTTTTATAATAATGTTATTGTTTTTATCATTATAATTAGGGAACAGATCTTTAAAGAAAAGATGCTAGATAAGCTTTTGCATAATAGTTCTCTATTTCACATTAGAAATCTTGTAGTTTATACAGAGTTCGCTGACTGGTAAACTTGAACTAATAATACAAAATAAGTTTAGAATTGTTAGATATACATGAATTATTAATAAAAATAAATTGTATATATAATTAATAAGTAATATGATATAATATATGTTTTTTTTCTTTTTGATTTAGCTTTTTTCAAAATTTGCTTCATAACTTCTATTAAAAGCAATTTTATTTCTTTCTTGCTAACCTTAAGAGTTAGTATGAAATTGCTGCTATTAGATTTCTTGTTTATAGGCTTAGATATGTTTATATTCTTATTTAAACTGATGATAGTCCTAGTACTCTTGTTCGAGTATATATTTATAAGCCTAGACATGTTCTTCTTTTTGAGCCAGCTATGTTGTCATATATTTGTATTGCTATTGCCTCTATTCTCGCTCTTGCTTTTACTCTCACTACTGTCACTCTTGCTCTCTACATTATTATTGCCATCTGACAAAGTGTTATCCAAGTAATTGCTGAACAAATTGCACCTGATTTGGTATTTATCTCTGTCCCTAAAGGGTTCATAGCACTATTGTTAGTATTTGTTATTCCCAGAGCCTTTGTCCTATCATTGGTGATTATTCTCACCATCTTTGTTAGAGACTTCCTGATATCTTTAGTATTTGGCTGAATTCAGCCTGTTTCCATCCTTATTGACAATTTTGTGGTACTATGGACATTTGGTTATTTTATACTTTTCAGAGTCCCCAATAATACTGCGAGATTGTTGGTGTTTGTTTAATATATTATGGTCTTCCTTAGAGACTTTATCTTAGCTATCTCTATCTTCATCCTTATTGAAGATTTTGCAGTTTTATGGGTGTTTGGTTGTTTTACACCTGTTGGAGTCCCTGACACCTCCATAAGATCATTAGGGTTTATTCAAGATACTGCCACAGTCTTTATCAGAAACTTCTTTGACAATTTTATATTTTCATAGCTATTTAGTTATTTTGTGCCTGTTAGAGTCCTTGATATCTTTACAAGATCATTGAGATTTGTTTAAGGTGCTGCTATGATCTTTAGAGACTTCTTTATCTTGGGTCTTGGATGCATTTTCTAAGAGCCTGGCTTTGTTTATAGATTTTAGTACAAACTTATTCATAGACTTTGGTGCAGACTTATTCATAGACTTCAGTACAGACTTATTTATAGACTTCAGTATAGACTTGTTTATAGACTTTAGTACAGATTTCCCAACTCTAGTTCTAACCATTGGGATATTGGTATTTTTTTAATAGAGTACTAGAGAAGCTCATAGAGAATTTTGTTTTTGGATAGTTTTTTTTTTGTTTTTGTTTTTTAGATTTTTTTTATTTTTTTTTTTGTTATAAGACAATAGAAAAAATGATGCCTTTTTATATCTGAGATCATTGCTGAAAGTTCAGCTAGTTTAGTGAAGTTGGCAGATAAAAAAATATTGCAGAAAATATTTTGCAGAATAAGAAAGCTTAATAAAGAAGAAAGTCTAATAAATAAGAAAGTTTGATAAATGAACATGACAAAGGGACATATAAAAACAAATGTGCTATTTGATTTTAACTGAGCTAATCAAAATTCAAGGCATCATGCTTTATCATGCTCTATTTTGGGTATTCATAACATTTTGGATATTTGTAAATCTTATTTTTATTCCTTAGAAACTTTCAGTTCAACCTTATGAATATAAAATAACTATGTTTACATCCTTGTCTTTTTGGAATGCATACACAAACACTCCTATTTAGTCTTTTGCATTTGGTGAACAAAATATGAACATTATAGTATTTTGCTAAACAATGTTTTCACTTATTGTATTTGTTTCCTAAACTTTATAATTAATATAAAGCTTTTTTGTATCTTCTGCAATCAGAGATTCAAATCCACCTTGGGCCTTGCTTGACATATCTATAAAAAACACAATATCTATACTTGATATTCATCTAAAAGCCAAAAAGCTAAACCTTCTGTGAACAAGAATATTTTAGTTTGTCAAAACTTTGAGGATTTTACAATGGTCTACGTATGTTAATAAAACAAGATATTAAGACTATGATTCCCAGTCATTACTACCTGCTAACTATACTATACTAGTATATAATTGACTATTAAGTCTATGTACTCCAGATATTCAGATTAAATATACATGACTAGTCATTGACAGCAAACCAACCATAACTGATATTATCTATAAACTAACTACCATTGACAGCAAGCTAACTACAACTGATATTGTTTACAAACTAACTACCATTAACAGCAAACCAACTACTATTGATAGCAAGTCAACTATAACTAATTTCATCATCTACAAACTAACAACTGATAATGAACCAACTGATTATATTATTTACAAACTGACTAGTAGTATAGTTTTTGATAGTAAGGAAGTATACATATGATACAATGAGTTTATAGAAAAACTCCAATGGGTACCTGAGTCTGATGTGAACAATCCTCTATACTTCTAAAAGTATGAAGGTGAAATTTAGCTTATAGAGCTGTTATTCTAAAATGGGAATATATTTTAAATAACTGCAGATAGTCTACTTGGTACTTTTATAAATAAACAAATTTCAATAGTTAACAGCCCTATCCAATTCACAAACTCCAGAGAAATGATAGAACTATTAGATGTGGTAGTAAAATAAGAAATAGTATATATGCTTCAAATCTTTTTATATATACAAGTATAGCTTATAATAAATACTCATGTTCTACTATTTATTTAGCCCTTTTATAGTAAAGTTTTTACTATTATAAACAAGTCTGAAACTTGGACTGAGCTATAGGAGTTGTATTTTAGGATCCTCTTGCTATGATATAAAAATTAATGTCAAATCCTTTTTTCGAAAATGATATGGTTTTCAAAGTGGAAAAACACTTTAGTTTGGGAACTCATTAATATTTAGAGATTTATTGAAGTGATTTTTAATAGGAGACTCAGGTAATAAATAATATTTGCACTTTATCTTTTTAGTTTATAAATAACAATTAATTATCTATAGATTATTATTAAGTTACTCTTTCCTTTCACAGTTTGCAGATTAAACTTCCTACTGATATGACTGTAGTCTTAGTATTGCTCAGAATAGACTATATATATTGCAATCTGCTCGAATGCATCAAAATGTACCCACTGTACATGTTGATTAGCAATATATCAAAATATATTTAGTAAATATATTCCCGAAATGCATTTCTGATAATTGCATATTTTCCAGTCCTTAAGAGAATACTGAAGAAGACTAAGATAGAGATTTTTTGTAAAGCAAAGGTAATTCTATATTATATATATATAGCATGGATTTTCGAAGGCCTTATTGAAGCAGGAAAGAGGTAAGTTTTTAGTTCACAAACTTTAATTTTGTTTTTCTTTAATAAAATTTATCATTAATTATCAAATATAAATAAATTTTTAGTGGTATCATTATGCACAGATCAGACAGTAGACTTTATAATTATTATCCAGTAGTCATGTCATTTATGGCTGACTATCCAGAAGTATATTTGATATGCCTAGTTTATACAAACTATGCTTGCCTAGTATGTATGGCTCCTAAGGATAAATTTTCTTATCTTGATAAGAAATACTGCCTACAAACAGTTACTGAAATGAAAAAATAATCACCAGTGCATCCAAGAGTATTTCAAAGAGCAATAACTAAAAGGCTAAGAGACTTCTATAGAAATATAGGCTAAAAGAGCAAAAGTATATATATTTAAGTATAGTTAGAAATGAAATTTGCTCTGAATATTTCTATTTGCAAATCTTATTTCCATTTAATTAATTTATCTAGAATGTTTTATAGAAACTGCTCTTTATGAACATTTACTCTACAATTATACCTAACATGCTTTATTAAATTAAAAAAGGTGTCTGGGAACATCTTGTCAATTTAACTCTAGAAATTATTAGATGAAGTTATAGTTCATGCATAGCAAATTAATTAATACTTGAACTAGATCTTTGTATCTATCTTGATCTAAGGTATTCTAGACTTAGAAAATTTAGTAAGAGAATTTTCTATTTATCTCAGATAATAGCAGCTGAATACCAACAATTAATAAGGGTATGTTTATTATTATTCTAGAAATTGATTAAGAAGTTTACAAATATATTATTAATATTTTATCTATTTTATAGATTTTTATCCTGTATATAAGAGATCTTTTACTATTATCTGAGGTTACCAAATATCTTAAATGTTTTGTTGAATAGTATTTCTATACCTCTGCACCAATTCAGACTGAAAAACACTTGTAGATCAAGATATGCTATTATCTCAGTTCAATAACTTGAAAGAACTATTTGCAGAAATATCACCAAGTTCTCTAAACTTCTCAAAGTTATATTCACTTCAGCATATTTTAGAGTTAACTAGAAGATTTAGCATACTGGATAATTCTGACACAGAAATAACCAAACACTAACATTATATTAAAGTTAAAACACTATATTAGTAAACAAACAAGTGAGACCCTCTTCCCCAAGTGGTTAAGTTTGTAGAACATAGAACAGCACTTGAAGACAAGCTTGACCAAATATTGACTGGTGATAATAAGTCCACAGATACCAGACCTCTGATTGCTGAAAATTACTGACATCTAAATGGTATAATTTCTAAAATTTACATTGATGAGGCCTTAAAAATATTCAACATAGATAACTTTAAACTTACTATTCAAACCTTTTTTCATAATCTTAAATTTATTGGAGAAAGATATCATTATTATGTAAATAGAAAAAACCTTCCAAAACTTTCAAATTTGCTAGTAAGTCCAATAGTAAGTCTGTTAGTCTATTTATTCAATCCATGAACTGTAAATATTGGAAATAAATATAATTTTTTTATTCCAAATAGATTATGGTATACACTTCCCTGTTTATTGGAGTCTGCAATCTATATTGCCAAATAGAGCAATCATCAGGTATATTTTGTCAAATAATTCACTACAATTGATAGTTCCATAGAACTCTATAATATGATTGGATTGTTTTATATGATCTCATAGACAAAAATTTCAAAAAGCAGCAAGGTATAGATAAATATCTCTTTGCTCAAGTTTGAATACTGTTCAAGATCAAGTACAAAAAAAACATTTACCATCTTGTATACTTAGAATGGTATAACATTACTAATATTCCTGTATATTCTAAAGTACTTGATAGAAAAACTAATATGGTTACCCAAGATTGCAAAACAAATATAGCCATAGCCATGCAATTTGGAAAGTTTAATATTGTATTGGTAGATACTATTATAAGAGCAGTTTATATATAGCCTTTGTTTTAAGAATAAGATTCAGTATGAAATCTGTTAGCAGCTAACTTAGATATATATTTTTTAATTTGTACTTAGTTAACAAGTATATAGATTGTGTTTCTTAGGAAGAACTCTTTTAAATAAATTAGTAAAACTTTAACTAGTTTATGAACTATTTTACTAAGAACCACAAACAGAACACCTTAAAATAATAAAATAAAATATATATGAACTAAATATATTCTAGATATGAATCTATTAATGAACATGAACTGATAATATAAAAACTAAGGCTTTATATAAATAATATACTATTAGGCAAATATTGTGAAGATGAGACTCTGGAATCGGCTAAGTACGGAAGATATAGGGAGCTCAATCAGGAACCAGTAGCTGGGCTAAAATCTATACTGTAGGTAAAACCAAAGTAGAAAATAGAGTGTGTGGAGGAATAAAACTGTAAAAATATTAAAGTGTATATTTAGAGGCACTAGGGAATATTAGTCTCTTCAGATGTGCATCAGCAATCAATTATCTGTTAGATGTCAAAAGGTTCTTTTTCTCAGCTTAAATTCACTAAGCAATACTTTCTTCACCAGTTGCATTTGGATTATTAGACTCGTATTGGGCTCAAGCTTAGGCAAAGATTTATTGAATGTAAATAAAGGGGGATATTTATACAGTTTTGAAGAGGTGCTATATGGGTAGCTGCCCTGTTACTACTCTCAAAACTATTGGCTATTCAAAATATAAACTAATTATGGATTTATGTGATATAATGAGTTATATAAGTTATGGATTTAAGACAGTTAAAGATTTATGATGGTTAAAAAGTTAAGATGGTTAAAAGGTTTCACAAATCAAAGAACTGTTCTAATTGGTCAAAATCTCTTTATACTATGTGGATTTCTTCTTTAAGTTCTTCAAAGGCATTTTGAGATAGTTGGTGAAATGCGGATGGTCCAATTTTGGTAAGTCTTTTCAAGGCGGCTAGTCAGAACTGGAAGAGTCTGTAAATCTGAAGGGTAATCCTTTGAGATTGGAGTGGAATCCCTTGATGTAGTGCTTATTTGTATACCTCTGCATGTCATTGGTCCTATACATGTTTGAGATCTTCTTTCTAGATCCTTGCGATCTTGTAGTAGGCCTGAAATTCATTTTGTATCTGTCATTTCTGAGCAATGTCAATATTCTTCATTATTATTTAAGTCCTTTATAGGGCAGATCCTTCCTTAGGTAATAGTTTGGATGGAGGGTCTTCTAAGGCTCGGTATGCTTCAATGACTCAGCTTCGGAGGTATTCGTCATTGTTAAATTAGGGCATTTCATATTTGTATTAAATCTTTCAGTCTCCTCTCATTACTCCCCTATTTATAAACATCATCTCCAGACAGCTGATAAATCAATTTCATGCAAAGTATTGTTTGACTTTTCTGCAGTGCACCAGTGTTGGCTGAATTGTTCCTTTTGGGCTTTAGATCTAGATTGAGGTTCCCTTCATATCTTGAATATAGTATGGTCCTTCCCATTTTGGTTCAAGTTTTGCTGACCAAGAGGCTTCAACAATATTTTGGTATATCAAGATTTGATCTCCAATATTTAATGTTTCAACCAGCAGATTCTTGTACTTCTGTCGATCTTGCACTTTCTGGATAAACTTTTGTACCTTGTTTTGAATATGTTTCAGTCTCTCCATATCATATGTCATTAAGCTCCAAATTCGTTCTTCATGTGATTCTCTTATGTCAGCTTGTAGTACTCCCCTATTTGGCAATCTCCTATAGACTAACTCAAAAGGGCTGAAAGTCATAGTCTTCTGTTGTAAGCATCTGATTACGAATAGTGCAGATGGTAACCAAAAGTCCCAGTTGGTATATATCTTGCTCATCTTCGAAATTGTATTCTTGATCGTCTAGTTCATCCATTTGGTAAGTCCATTATAGGCAGTGGTTTGGATATGTTGGATGCAGTATGTTCGATTTAATTCTTTTACTAAATCGTTGCAAAATTCTGTTCCTCTGTCAGTCGTTATCTGTTTTGGTAGTCCATGTTGGCAGATGATTCTTTCATATATAAATTCTGATATTGTCTGAGCATCTGATGTCTCCAAGGATTCTACTTTAGGCCATTTCGTTAACCAGTCAACTGCTATAATGATGTATTTTTTTCCAGTAAGGGTCCATGGAAGAGGTCTAATTACGTCAATTCCAATATGTTCAAAAGGGGCATTTGGTGTTATACTGGGTTGCTAGGGTACAAAATCCTTGATCGTTTTCCTCTTCTAGCAAATGTCATATATCCTGATATAATGTTATATGTCTTTCCACATTTGTGGCCACCAGTAAATTTTTGCTAACTGCTGATAGGTTCGTTCTGCTCCTTGATGTCCAGATAAGTGATGATCATGTACTCCTAATAAAATGTTGTTTACATGATATGTTGGGATAACTATGCGTCGATATTCTTTGTCTGTTTGTGATATTTTGTATAACTCTCTATCCTGATATTCAAAGTTTTATTGGCTCTTAAGTATGATCTTCTTTCTCCATTCGTCGACTATTGATATTTTCCCTCCTCCTAAATACATTGTAATCTGATAGTATAGCTCCTGATTTATTGGAATCACACAGTCTTTTCTTGGGGTGACGTCTCTCTTCTTGGTATTCTAGACAATGCATCGGCATACTGGTGTGTCTTTCCAGGTTTGTGCTGGACCTTGAAGTCGTACTCCTGAAGTCTCATGATCCATTGAGCATAGATTCCGGTAGGTTGAACTTTTTGAATAACTACTTGAGGGCCATATGATCTATGACAAGGGTAAACTTTTGTCCAATCAGGTAGTGGCAGAAGTACTCAATTGCCCAAGTTGCTGCCAAGCATTCCAATTTGGTTGCTTTATAATTAGCTTGTGCTAGATTGGTTCCTTTGCTAGTGTATACAATCATGCATTCATTCCCTTGTTCGTCTATTTGCATTAGGATAGCTCCGAGTCCTTTAGCTGATCTGTCAGTGTGTAAGGTAAATGGTTTTTCCCAGTCAGGTCATTTCAGGATTGGTGCACTCATGAGAGCTTCTTTGAGTTCTTCCATAGCTAAATGTTGGGGTATTCCAAATTCAAACTGGATTCCTTTCCTAAGCAGGTGGTGCAGGGGTTATGCAATCATAGAAAAGTCCTTGACAAATTTTTGGTAGAGTGTTGCTAGTCCCAAAAAGGCTCGTAACTCAGATACATTTGTAGGTACTGGGTAGGTTCAGATCTTCTTGGTCTTGCTCAGGTCAGTCCTTAGTCCTTTTACTGTGATAATGAATCCGAGGTACTTCATTTCTGTTTCTCTGATTGTACACTTCTTTGCTTTGAGTCTGAATCTACTTTCTCGAAGTCTTTGAAAAATCTCGATGATTCCCTTGACATAACTTGGCCAATCTGGTGAGTATAGCTAAATATCGTCGATATATACTGTAATGTTCTTGCTAATCATGTCTCTGAAAACATCTGTCATTGCTTTTTGGAAAGATGGTAGGGCATTGCATAACCCAAAGGGCATCCAAGTATACTGGTAGTGACCATCTTGTGTTACAAATACAGATCGTTCACTTGCTTCAGGGGTAAGTATAATTTGGTAATATCTGGTATACAAATTGAAACTTGAGAAGTATTAAGGCTGCTTCTCCACTAAATCCAGTAAGTCGTCAATCCTTGGTATAGAAAATGCATCCTTTCTAGTGATGGCATTGAGAGCTCAGAAGTCCACACAGAATCTTGGAGCTGTTGTTTCAGTTCTGGTTTTGTCTTCATTAATGATAATTTCCTTCTTTGGTGCAACAACAATAGGGAATCCCCAAGGGCTCTTTGATTTGATGATTACACCATTATTTTCTAGTTGAGTGATTTCTTAAGTAACCCATTTTCGGTAGCTCGGGTTGAGGCAGTAGGGTGCCTTCTTGATTGGTTCATGGTTACCTGTATCAATATGATGTTGGTACTTGGGATCCACTCCTATGGTACTTTCTAAACTTGTTATGAAGATGTCTTGGTTCTTTTTGATAATTGCCTTGATTTTCATGATTTGTCCTTCTTGTAAGTTTCTTCTGATTTTGACTGCTAGGCGGTTATTCTTTCCTTCTTCTTTTTGGTTTACTGAAATTTGTTGTCAGTTTACAATAGCTGCATTGACTCCAGTTGATCCAAATCCACCTTGACCTCTGGCTATAGTTCTGATCAAGTTGGGGTGTTGCTCTCAGAGTATAACCATTGCATAAGGTAGGATGATCATTTATACAACTCGGTCTTCTTTCTCTAGATTGATCCAATTGGTTCAGTGTCGGTTAACTACAATGACTCTGATAGTTCTAGTATAATCTTGATCGATTACTCTTGCATCTGTAGTGAGTCCTACTTTTACCAATAAGCTCCTTGGTTTTACCATTCCAAAATGTCCTTCCAGTATTTCTAAGGCAAATCCGGTGTCAAGAATTGTGCTATCTCTGGGTTATAGAGATATGCTTTCTGGGGTCATAAGGTCAAGTCCTGCTGATCCTTCTGTGGTGTACTGAGGTAATGGTAGCTTGTAGTTGGTTCAGCGAGCATTGATTATAATGTTGATTATATCTTCATTGTATTCTCAGTAATGTTCGTTGTCCTAGTCTTTGAGGTAGGTTCCATGATACTTGTAGTTGAAGTGTTGGTCTGGATACTCCGATCTTTTGGCTACTATCCACATGTCTCGTATGTTCCATTCATCCCAGTATTTGTTCTGAAAATCATCTCGGTTTCCAAAGAAATATGACTTACTAATGAAAGGTGCCCTCTCTTTGTAGATATCCCAGATGTGGCTTCCATCTTTAAAGAGGTGTGGTTATTTTCCTAAGTAAGGTCCTTGATAAAGGTCTGGCATTTCTTGCTTCTTGGGTTGTGAAGGCTTGTTATGTATCTGTGGTTTGGCAGGCATATATTCCTGAAGTCTCTCTTCTTTTGGGATCTACTTTATTTATAAACAGTCGCATATCATTTCTGTATAATAAGTCCTTTGTTTGCAGAATGGACAGTATTGGTATTTCATGTTCCAACTGATGAGGTAGTTCCATTCCTTCTTGTAAAGTAGTTACTAGCCATGTTGAGCTTTTTCTTCATCATCTGTGTCCTCGAAGTCAATATCATAGCTTGATCCGGGTTGGGCAATCATTACTTAATCGGGTTCATACATAACATCCTCTGTTTCAGGTCGAGCTCCCTTATGAATGTTGATGGAGATTTGGAAGGTTCTTCCTCTGCAGGTAATCCTCATTCTTTCATCAAAGATATCGATGACAGCCCTTGCTTTGTCTAGCCATTCATTTCCTAAGATAACATCATAGGTCTGCATGTTGACAATAAGCATGGTCACTGGTATAGTGATATCTCCGAATTGGATAGGAATATCCTTCATTTTTCTAAGGGGTATTGCATGGTTGCTGCCTGCTGTAGTAAAGTTCAGACTTGTTGGCAGTTCGATTCCCCATCCTAATCTGTCAAGTGCTTTCTTAGCGATGATACATTCTCCTGCTCCTGAATCAATAATGGCTTCAAAAGGTATTGACTTGATAGTGCATGTGGCAATGGCCGAGGCTTTCCTAGTGTCTTCTTCATCACTCATTTCTTCTACCAATGGTTGGGCCTGGTTGATCTCAATCACCTTGAATCCTGGTTTGGTATCACTCAGTCCTTCTCTGATTTGGGTCTTGATAGCCGGATTAAGTTCTACTGCTTAAGCAAAGGTCATGCTAACTTGGTGATACTTTATGTCTTCCCAGGCATTATAGTGATAGGTTTTGGTACATCGAGTCCAGGTTTCATGGCTTGGGCTTTCTGACATTGGTTGATCTTGACTAGGTTCTTTGAACTTGCTGAAATCTGGGGCCTCATATATGACTTCAGACTTCTTATGCTCGATGACTACCTCAGGTTCCTTATTTTTCTTGTTTCCTTCTGGGCGATTATAAGGTTTTCCTGGGGGTTGGCCTGGTTTCCTTCCTGGTATAGCTGGTAGAATCTGGATATCTTTATTGTCACTGTCTTCAAAGATCTCTCGAATCTAGAGGGTTGGCATTTGTGCAAGGTACATCCTGTCTCTTTATCTGGTCTGCTGTTGGCAGTTACTATTGCTTGGTTCTGCTCTTCTATTTGTCTCTGACTGACAATTTCTGGCAATGTGTCCTTCTTCTCCACATTTGTAGCATATCAAGAATCAATCATAATTCCTGTTGTTCTGATTATTATTCTGATTTGCAGGTTGGGCACTGTAAGAAGAGTTGTAAGACTATCATCTAGGTTGGTACTGCTTTTTTTCAATGTTGGTGATGTGTGCTTCCATCCTGGCAAACTTAGCAGTTAACTCATCAATATCTTGCTCAGTAGATACTGGTTTTCCAGTTGCTGTTGCATTAATGACTGGTGTAGGGTGATACGGCTCACTAACTTCTCTTCTTCTGAATATAGGTGCCACCATCTGTTGGTAGATGTCTTGACTTAGATTTCATGCTAGCCAATATCTCTGAGCGAAATTAACTTTTCCAAGTAGGTCAAGAGTGGTAGGTGATGATCAGATTGCAAGTGCTAATTCTGCTTGTATTCCCTGTATGAAGGTTGATTCTGCTACCTGGTCTTGTACTGCATCTACATATCCTGCAGTTTCGATCATATCTCGGACTTTGGTATAGAACTCCAAAGGTGATTGACCTTTTTCTTATATGGTTTGCATGATCTGATCCCTCAGCTGTTGTTGTATTTCCACTGTATAATATCTAGTTCTCAACCATATATAACAAGTTGTAATGGATGCTGCATCAGTTAGTGGTGCTGCTAATCCTCTATTTGCTACTCCTGCTACAATTGCCGCATTGTATTGAGTTTTTGCTGGTCCTCTAAGTGCTGCTACAATGATGCTGCCATGTTGTGCCACATTTAGTCCTCTTGCTACAACATAAAGTTAAATGTCATCAATGAATCGGTTCACTAACTCGGCTGGTGTGTATCCTGAAAAGGTAGGTAGTGATAGTAACATATCGAAATTTTGTTCTGTTAGTTCTTCTTCTTGTTCTTCAAATAGTGTGTTGATTTCAAAATTGTTAGTCTAATGCCAGATTGGTCCATCCAATTCTTCTTGGTAGATACTTTCTACTCCTTCACTGTCGTGTTCACTTTTGGTTCCTTCTCTTGATAGTTGAATATACTCGTAGGTGATAGTAATTCCAATAGTACTTGTAGATACATCTGATCTATCTGATTCTTGTGATAGTCTTCAGTAGTGTTTCCGAATCGGTGTCCTTACTAATCTTGGTGGTATGTCTGGATGGTCCATCTTGTCAAGGTTGTTCATAGTAGTGAAAGTATATCACTAGGGTATGTACTCAATAAAATCGAATATTACCCCCCCACGTTGGACACCAAAATGTGAAGATGAGACTCTGGAATTGGCTAAGTATGGAAGATATAGAGGGCTCAATCGGGAACCAGTAGCTGGGCTAAAATCCATACTGTAGGTAAAACCAAAGTAGAAAATAGAGTGTGTAGAGGAATAAAACTATGAAAATATTAAAGTGTATATTTAGAGGTGCTAGGGAATATTAGTCTCTTCGGATATGTATCAGTAATTAATTATCTGTTAGATGTCAAAAGGTTCTTTTTCTTGGCTTGAATTTACTAAGCAATACTTTCTTTACCAGTTGCATTTAGATTATTAGACTTGTATTGGGCTCAAGCTTAGGCAAAGATTTATTGAATGTAAATAAAGGAGGATATTTATACAGTTTTGAAGAGGTGCTATACAGGTAGCTGCTCTGTTACTACTCTCAAAACTATTGGCTATTCAAAATATAAACTAATTATAGATTTATGTGATATAATGAGTTATATAAGTTATGAATTTAAGATGGTTAAAGATTTACAACAGTTAAAAAGTTAAGACAGTTAAAAGGTTTCACAAATCAAGGAACTGTTCTAATTAGTCAAAATCTCTTTATACTATGTAGATTTCTTCTTTAAGTTCTTTAAAGGCATTTTGAGATAGTTGGTGAAATGCGGATGGTCCAATTTTAGTAAGTCTTTTCAAGGCAACTGGTCAGAACTAGAAGAGTCTATAAATCTGGAGAGCAATCCTTTAAGATTGGAGTAGAATCCCTTGATGTAGTGCTTGTTTGCATGTCTCTGCATGTCGTTGGTCCTATACATGTTCAAGATCTTCTTCCCAGATCCTTGCGATCTTGTAGTAGGCCTGAAATTTGTCTTGTATCTGTCATTTCTGAGCAATATCAATGTTCTTCATTATTATTTGAGTCCTTTGTAGGGCAGATCCTTCCTTAGGTAATAGTTCGGATGGAGGGTCTTCTAAGGCTCGGTATGCTTCAATGACTCGGCTTCAGAGGTATTCGTCATTGTTGAATCAGGGCATTTCATATTTGTATTAAATCTTTTAGTCTTCTCTCAATATATATTGCAGTTATATGAACATAAACAAAGGCAAACTGGTATAAATATAAATTAGTTATTATAAATATAAACTGTTTAGAAATATTTTCCTAATAATAGACTAGATATAATAAATTCTTCTTTCTTGGAGCCAAAGCTGTTCAATGATCTTCTTTATATAAAAAGTAGAGATATCTGTCAATGATCTATCTTGAATGATACTATCTTCTACTATAGATGTGCTATTATTACTTAAAGAGGTAGTTCAGTCCTACTTGAATAAAAATGTAAGAGTTAGTCTTTTGATAACTCTTCTACTAGTTAGTACTAAGATATAACAAATGGTACCAATAATTAGTTATTCTATATATATTAAATATACTAAGTGAGAATGCTCAGAATTATAAATGCAATATCTCTAATTATATATCCTTACCAACAGCTATATATATTATAACTATTTAGGTTTTACTATGACTAATATTGAGATATTCTAAAACTCTATACAAATTGATTTATTTAGATAGAAATAGAGGAGGTATTTATACAAATATTGAAGAACTAAAAGACTTCACTATAAAGATAATAATTTGATTATTATAAATTATATAATACTGCTAGAAAAGTAACTATATATCTGAAGTAATATCCTCACTACTATAATAGGTAGCTTATAGCTATAGATATAGTTATATAGTACAAATAATCAAAGTAAAAGGTAATAATAACTAAATCAGATATAGAGATAAGCTCTTGGAAATTAGATAAACTTAGATTAACTATTATAATAATATTTATTGAGAGTAATTATACAAGAGCAATATTTGACTTAATAGAGTTAATTTCAAAGTGGTTAGAGCAGTTGGAGGTAACTTTCTTGAAATTATCATTAGACTTGATGAATGATGGTTGAAGTAACTTTTTTGTAGTTGAGGTAACTTTCTTGACAGATCTAAGGCAGCTACCAAGATAATCAAAATTACTTTATCAAAAAGCTATTTTCTATAGTTATAAGCTAAGCTAATAACTATATAGAGAACTACATAATATTTCTGAAGTAGTAATTAATTATTACAAAAATTTTATTATAATATTAATCTCTGAAATTATTGCTAAAATCTTATATAATTACCTAAATCTCAATAGACTTAATATACTCTAAAATATATTATTATAAATTTATAACTTTAAATTTTATATTATTTTTAATATTTATTAAAAAAAATTTTTTTTTTTATTAATTAATTAAATTATTTATATTTAAAATTTTACTAGCCAGAATAGGCTACATTACAATTTAAGAGATATTTCTTAAATTGTAATACTATACAGTCAAAATTGGCTATAAAAAATTATATTTTTAATTATTTTATTTAAAGTAAATTTAAAATTAAAATTTATAAAAATTAAATATTATATTCTTTAAATTTTATCTTTTTTTTTTTTATTCTTCTTTTCTTTTTTTCATATTAAAAATTT